>ML802780.1:186175-213860 GCA_009831015.1 Picea engelmannii
ATGCAAGGAAGGATAAATTCTTTTGATGGTGCTTTCTAAGGTATGTTATTTTTAGGTCATCTCACCATTTTCGCTATAACTTTTTTTATATAATGATTCAAATCCTGAAATTTCTATGAAAGTGAGAAAACATATCCAAGTATCTGTGGTTAAAAATTCAGCTTGTGGGTCGTTGTATTTTTGGAGTTACACTCTGTGGAAAATAGGGTTTGTGGTCAGTCTTGAAATTAGTCAAAATCAGGTGTTTCAGGTAAAAACGTCATAAATTCTTCATAACAGATCAAAATTCAATGAGATAAAATGTGTTGATTAGGGTACATTATTTAATAGGTTGTGTAATAGTTTCAGATCATTTCATCAAATATTGTGTGCAGGGAACGCTCTACAAGATCGCTCTATAGAATAAGCCAGAATTCAGGAAGGTTTGTCATTTTTTCTATAATTCCTTTTCTGAGAGGTTCCAAGTAGTTCCACTTGGATGAATTGCATAAAAAAAATTGAAGAACATTGCATATCAGTTTTATATCTTTATACATTACAGGTTCAAAGTTATGATTACTTCAAGTTAGGGTTGTTGACTAATCCAAAACTAGGCATGTGAGACTAAAGAAAAGTTTGATGAAAATGCTAGTATCTTGTTTTTAAAGTTAAAGGAATGTGATCATATACACCAGGTCTATTATAGAGCTTCAAATCATATTTGGATGATAAAATTGATGAGGGATTTTGGTTGTGACACATGTTAAGTACATGGTTGAGACAAGTAGTTGATGAGTTGACACATACATGAAGTGTATAGTTGATGATGTTGGTAAATATTGATGATTCATAGTTTATGAGTAGTTGACACATGATTGGAACATACTTGGTACATGGTTGGATGCACTTGGTTATGGTACAGGTTGATTACAGGTTGATGCACTTGTTTATGGTACAGGTTGATTACAGGTTGGTGCATGGTTGATACACTTTTTTATGGTACAGGTTGATTACAGGTTGGTGCATGGTTGATGCACTTGTTTATGGTACAGGTTGATTATAGGTTGAGGTACAGGTTGATGCATGGTTCAGACTTATTGGTACTTATTGGTACAGGTTTATAGTAGTATATCTCACAGTGATAGTGTGATAGTGGTTCCATCATTCTACTTCTACTTCAGGGTGGCAGGACGGGGAAAGGATAGGTGGTTGTAGCCACCTTCTGTTTGTAGCTGGAGAACATTGGGGGTTGTAGCCTCCTTCTGGTTCTAGCTAGAGATTTGGAGAGTTGGAGCTTCCCTCAGGTTGTAGCCTGAGAAACTAGGAGGTTGGAGCCTCCTTCCAGTTGTAGTTGAAAACAAAGGAAGTTGGTGCTTCCAATGATTGTAATTCTTCAAGACATATAAGAAAAAGCATTCTGTGGTTTTCTCCCGATTTGGGTTTCCACGTAAAACACTGGTGTACTATACATGTGTGTGATTTTTTATTTATTACTGCTCATTATTGGATAATAATTCTACATTGATATAACATTTGAAGAAAAAGGATTATAATTACGTTATTACTTATTCACCCCCCCCCCCTCTCAGTAATCCAACAAGAGTAGCATCGGCCTTGATATTACCCAATTGGTTGAGAATGTTGTTGGATTACTGAGAGGGGGGGTGAATCAGTAATAGAGAAATTTAATCCTTTTTAACCGTATAATCCAAGTGTTATATCATTGTATCATTATCATCCAATAATTGTAGAGTAAATAATAAATGAACAAATGAACAATAATACACTGACACAGTACACCAATTTTTTACATGGAAACCCAAAGTGGGTGAAAACCACATAATTCTTTATCCTGTATGTCTTGAAGAATTACATTCATTGGAAGCACCAACTTCCTTTGTTTTCCAGTTGCAACTGGAAGGAGGATCCAACCCCCTAGTTTTTCAGGCTACAACTTGAGGGAATCTCCAAATCCCCAATTATATGGCTACAACTAGAAGGAGGATACAACCCCCTATGTTCTTTGGCTACAATCGGAAGGTGGCTACAACCACATATCCTTGCCCCATCCAACTGCCCTGAAGAAGAATTAGAATGATCAAAACACTGTCACACTATCACTGTGAGATATACCACTATAAACATGTACCAATAAACTTGAACCATGCATCAACCTGTACCTCAACCTGTAATCAACCTATACCATAAACAAGTGCATCAACCATGCACCAACCTGTACCTCAATCTTTACCATGAACAAGTGCATCAACCATGCACCAAACTTGTACAAATAACCTATCACAACAACCTATCACAACAACTTGTCCAAACAAACTATCACAAAAACCTGTCTCATCAATGTTATCAACCAAATTAGATCTACTCACCAAGATCAATCACCAAGACAACTCTCAAAGATGTGCATCAACAAATTATAACACAACAACTCATAATCATCACCAAGATCAATATGTGCTTCTAATAATACAAGTATGCTACATCATCCATCAACCATGTGTCAACAATACTACTAACAAGTGCCTCCAATCATGTACCAAGTATGTACCAATCATTTATCAACTACTCATCAACTATGACTAATCAAGATGTACCAACATCATCAACTATACACCTCATGTATGTGCCAACTCATCAACTACTTGTCTCAACCATGTACCTGACATGTACCTCAACCAAATGACCTCATCATTTTCATCATCCAAATATGATTTGTAACTCTGTAATAGACTTGGTGTATATGATCACATACCTATAAACCTTCCTTAACTTTAACAACAAGAGACTATCATTTTCATCAAACTTTTCTTTAGTCTAACATGCCTAGTTTTGGATTAGTCAACAACCCTAACTTGAAATAATCATAACTATGTACCTGTAATGAATAAAGATCTAAAAATGATACACAATGTTCTTCATTGTGATTTATTCAATTCCTCCAAGGGTCACTACTTGATACCTATCATAAAAAGAGTTATAGAAAAAATGACATACCTTGGTGAATTCTGACTTACTCTAGAGAGCGACCTTGTTGAGAGTGCCCCACACTGAATATTTGTTGAATTGATCAAAAAATGTTACAAAGCATACTACATACTATAATATAACTAACACATTTGGTATTACTAAATTTGGATCTGTTATGAAGAAGTTATGACGTTTTTTCCCAAAACACTTGTTTTAGACTAGTTTCAGGACTAGCCACAAACCCTATTATCCATGGAGTGTAAATCCAAAAATCCAACAAACCACAAGATGAATATTTTACCATAGATATTTGGATATGTTTTCTCAATGGCATAAAAATTCCATGGTCTGAATCATTCTAGAAAAAAAAATATTGTGAAAATGGTGAGATGACCTATAAATAACATACCTTAGAAAGCATCATCACAAGAATTTATCCTCCCTTGAATTCCGGTCTTCTTTTCTTCACCTTCCCTCTAAAATTCATCTTAGATATCATTTGATTACCTCATATACCTATATATATTCAATATTATCAAGTGTTATCTTAAATGAGATAGCCTTGCCCCTTATTTATACTCTCCAAGTAACTTCCTTAAAAACATCTTCTAGGTCACTTTGCCCACTTTCCTTATTTTAGGGTTAACCCACCATTAAATTTATTATTGAAATCATTTATTTTTTATTCACTTTGAATTATAGTACACTCATCACTTCACTTTATTATTTACCTTTTAAAATCTCTTAAACAACTTTGACTACTTTGACCTTTTGGGGCTTCTAGATGACATATGAGGGTCCTCCAACTTTGTAAGGCCATAAATCTCAAACTGTGAGGAGTTATGTGACATTCCACATACCACCAGAAATGGAATGACATGTACTATCCATATAGAATATTATTACCTGAAAATATATCAAAACGCATACCATTATCCATCAAGAAAACTTGGATCCATTACCCAAACCTGGGTTCTCCAACTTCTCATGGCCATAAATCTCTAACGTGAGGAGTTATGTGATGTTCCACATACCACTGGAAATGGAATGAAAATAAATATACATATAGGATAGTTTCAATGAAAAATTCACTGACCTTCATCTCATTGTTCCACAATTAATCATGGGTTCTCTAAACATACTTCTAGGATAACTCAATCCGCAAAGCATCTTCCCGTAAGGGCTTTCACCATAAGGGGACCACTTTGGATTTCATCCATTTCTACTTATTATCAACCATGACAAGACAATAATAAGTCATATTTACATCAAACAAACTTGGGTCCATTACCCAAACCTTTGTTCTACAAGAATTCACTACCAGACTTTCTCCAAGGGTTGACATCAATCTATAATATCACTCTCCAATAGTTGACATCAATGAAAACCAACAATACATTCCAACTATCCATCAACCTAAGCCAATTGTCTGAAAAATGTTGTATTTCCAAGAGGGAAGGGGATAAGGGAATCCTTGGTTGCCAAGAGTCTTGGTAGATTTTTCAATAGAAGCTTGCAAAGATGAGCTTGGGATAGAAGAAGTATGAGGGGGATCATATTTTCCTTTTCAAGAATAAGATTTATTCCTACTGTTTATGATCATGAAATCCTCTGGTTTTGCAAAATCAAGAACAATAATGATAGTTTTAGTCCTTTTGCCA
The DNA here is from genome assembly GCA_009831015.1 of Picea engelmannii. Classification (NCBI taxonomy): domain Eukaryota; kingdom Viridiplantae; phylum Streptophyta; class Pinopsida; order Pinales; family Pinaceae; genus Picea; species Picea engelmannii. The sequence continues at coordinate 190,801 of ML802780.1, forward strand.
AATATTTTATCTATGGAACTCTTCTTTACCTCACAAGTACTTTCCTCATGGTGTTCCTCACAAAAGTTACACCATCTGCGAGGCAAGATGGATTTAGGCTGAAAGTTGTTTTAATTAGGATTCTTAAAAGGTAGTGAAGAAGAAGATAAGGCCCCAGGAGCAGGTGAAGGGACATTTCCTTTTCGCTCATACACTATCATTTGGTTATTCATATCTTGTACAAGTTGTAAGAGAGTAGACATGTATGTTTGTTTAATTGTGTCTCCTTTGTGAAGACCTATTCTTTCAAGTTGTTCTTCATACCCTAGACAAGTATGCAGAGAGAAACCAAGATTTTAAATAGCTTTTTCTTCAAGCCTATGACGATAAGGGGAAGGTAGATCACTACAGTAATGCATAAAAGAGGCTTTCTTCCGAGGGCGAATAAGTTTGGGAATTTAGTTATATAACTTGGTGAAACATAAGTTGAAAAACTTAATAGTCTCACCGCATTTGTACGTGATGTTATTGTATTCCTGTAATTGTTTGACTGGGATTTTATACTTCCCATAAGTCGATTTGAAACAGTAAACTAACTCTTCCCAAGTGGAAAGAAACTTGGGAGGGATATCAAATAAATCTGTCGTTTCTTTACCTTCAAGGGAATTAAAAAATAAGTGCATACAAGTATCATTGTCATTATCTCCTATATTGTGATAGGCATTGGAGAATGCCACCAAGTGTTCATTTGTAGTGACTGTGTTATTTCCAGAAAACCTAGGGAGATGCTCTTTAAAAATTGGAAGTGGATGAGTGGTAGGTGCTTGGTTTAGAGGATAATATATATGCCACGTGGTAGTAGTAGTATCTCTTTCGAATTGAAAAAGTCCATACTTATTTATGACCTTGGTGTGGTTGGTAGTAGATTGGACAGGGACTTGATGGCTATACAAGATACCAATCATTGACGAGGTTGAAGGTTGAGATGAAGAAGCACCTCCAGTGCCACTAGAGCCACCCACATATGTCATATTTTGAATGATGTGTAAGGGAGAGAAAGACAAACTAGCTTAATAAGACAAATTTCTCCATAGAGTACCTTGTTGGGTTGACAAAACAACGTTTCTTCTTCCTATTTCAACGACAGGGTTGATTTCAGGAGATAAACCCCTTATTCTCCTAGAGATGTGAGGTTTTAAGGAAATGAAATTAAGATCAAAAATTAGGAAAAAGAAATCTATAGTTGATTCATAGGTCACCTTTTCCTGGCCTCCCAACATTCTCGCACACTTATGTCTAGCTCAATTATTTCCCATGAGCATTCAAGCTCAACCCGGGTGTCAACGGTTTCTAGGATGGTATTGAATAAAATTAAAGCAATGTTAGTTTGGTATTTAACACCGGGCTCAATATTGAGAATCCTTGTAATAGGTATTGTCATGAATAAAAGAAAACAATCAAAGAATCGAAAGAAGAAACAAAAATATTCAATGACAACCATGAATATAATCAATGAGAGAGATATGGAAGATCTCACCAGTATGGTCGCCAAATAAATGTTGAGGAAAAGATATGAATTATCTTACTCAGTTATTTTTGAATCTTGCCTAGCTAGGACAATATAGTCGAGAATGTCACCCTATGTCTTATAGCCTCAAAAATATTTTCTTAATCGACAAGTATTAATTACAAGGGTTTAGGTTGATTTAATAATGAAAAGAATGTTGCAAAATAACATAAAATTTTTATATAAGTTTCTGAAAAATATACATATTACAGAAATTAAATATGGAGAGCAAAAGAAAAAGTAACCAAGTCATAAATACCCACAAATGAGACAAAATAGCAATCTTCTTTATTTCATTCCGAGATATCAAAAGTATTTTTCTCTTACAAGACCCCTGTGAGGGCATGGACTAAAGACTAATTTAGAGATCCTCAATGAATACCATACAAAAGGAATCTGACAAGAAGTAAAAACTTAAATTTATAATCTGGATCAACTTGCCATAGATTGTTGCCAATTTGACTCTGCAAAATATCCTTTATCATCTATGAAACTTAATCCATAAACAAAAAAGTATACACAGACTACCAAGGATGGATCAACACCTCTAAAACATGCATCTGAATGATTTGGTTAGTTTTGAACCTTTCTTTCTACAATAGGACCCTAGTTTCAAAAAGAGAATTAGGCTTTGAATAAACTCAAGAATGAATGAAAAATAAATTATCTCATGAAATCAAAAGAGAAAACCTTAGTCTTGCTTTCTCCTTCTATTCTCCCTTTGTTTCTTCTTCTCATTTTTCTTTTATTCCTTTCAAATAAGTTGAATTAATTCAACTACTTTCTTTAGTTAAGTTAGTTTGACTTAACTAATTTAGTTTATAAGAAATAATAATAATAGTTAAGGGTCTTTAATTAATATTAACTAGGTAGGTGGGACCCCTTGTGACTCCCTTCTTTTATTATTTTCAAATTATAAAATAAAACAAAAATGGATAATAATTCAACACATGCCACCCTTTTAACCCCCTTAGATACCTTCAAAATTGAATATTTAAGTATCATAACTAATTTAAATCATATCCAAAAATATATAAATATCCACATAATCCATATTATCCCCAAAAAAATCTTGTTGTCCAAAACTTCTGCAGACCACTATCTTCATCAACTCAATAATAAAAAAACATAAATTAAAATCCATACTTGCCACTTTGAGAGGCAATTTTTCTTTTATCATTGTTGTCCACCTTTGATTTCCTAGAATTAGCTTATGGTTGATTAGAACCTTGAGGCTATATATCACAAATAACATGAGAGCAATCATCCTTCAAATGCATGCGATAGGATACAGATTTTGAGGAGTCATTTGAGGGAGAGGAAGGGGAGGCAACAACTTTTCCTTTATCTTGCACATGAGGGACATCAGTTTTAAGCCTTTTACTAGCATGTGAGGATTGAATAGGTGAATGCACAAGGAAAATATGAACGTTAGTATTACAGGTGGTGGAGGAGGTAATGACAAATTGGGCCAACCACAATGGTGAGAGATAGTTGGGTTGACAATCTTTTGCCATCCATGATTTGTAGGGACTTCTGCTTGCATGGAAACATGAGGAGGCACATGAATACAAGGGATGTTTTGAGGCTAGAAGGGAGGTCTCTCTTGTCGAGGTTGTACTATCCCTTTCCCAATCCAGTTAAATAACCTAGCTTGGAAAAACCGGTTGAATTCATGGGCATCAACATCAAAATGAATGGAGAATCTAGGCCTTCTAGGCCCTCTGTTCCAATTTCCTCTTCCTCTATTATTTATTCCATGGCTGACCCTATTGAAGAAACTCATCTTGTAGAAGAAGTTTGTCAGTAACTAATCCCTTAATAAAAATTACATGACATTTTGCTTGCATAAATCAATAATTGACTCATAAATTGACACGAGATACAAGCAAATCCATCCATAACAAGCCATTTAATAATCTCCAAGTGAGCAGGGGGTGACAAGGTTCATGGGATATATGGAGGGAGTGTAATGAGAGAAATTTGGTATAATGAGAGGGGATTGTTGGATTACTGAGAGGGGGGGTGAATTAGTAATAGAGCAATCTAATCCTTTTTGTCCATATATTGCAAGTGTTATATCAATGTATCATTATCATCCAATATTTGTAGAGTAAATAAACAATTAACAAATCAATAGACATACACATACATAGTACACCAGTTTTTTACATGGAAACTCAAAGCTGGAGAAAACCACATTATGTTTTTTCTTATATGTCTTGAAGAATTACATTCATTAGAAGAACCAACTTCCTATGTTTTCCAGCTGCAACTGGAAGGAGGATCCAACCCCCTACTTTCTCAGGCTACAACATGAGGGAAGCTCCAAATCCCCAATTCTCTGGCTACAACCAGAAGGAGCCTACAACCCCCTATGTTCTTTGACTACAACCAGAAGGTCTCTACAACCACCTTTCCTTGCCCCTTCCAACTACCCTGAAGTAGAAGTAGAATGATGGAACCACTGTCACACTATCATTGTGAGATATACCACTATACAACTGTATCAATATGTGTCATTGACCTGCAACCAACCTGTACAACTGCCCTGTAATCAATTTGTACATGAAATAAGAATGTATCAAAAAAATATAATAGGTATGCGACCTTTAGTGTTGCAACAAGCATATGTACGTGCCCTATATGTTATGCAGCCCACATATGTACGCGAACAAACTATTATGCAACCTATGTATGCCTTCTGAAAACTAGGGTTTTCTTTCTTCTGAAAAACTTCTGACCCTGTGTAACTTATTTCACATAGATCTATAAATTGTCATTGTATCCAGACTGTATCTATACCCCCTGCATGCATTCTCATATACATCCCTCTCTATTCATGTGCCATAATTGTGTGCAATCATGAATAAGTATAATAACCCTCACATGATCTAGACTTCAAAACCTTTCTGATATTCATCCTCTCAATACATCAACCAATACAAGTTCTCAACCATATACCACAAAACCCTTAGCCATATGCCAAGAAATACAAGATGTTACTCAACAAGAAGTATCAATGATAAATATACCAACACTATATTTTTTTAGATCTTACTTTTATAGAATATCTCATGCAGCCACTAGTCTCTCTAGGGAGAATTCTCAAATTTCCATAACCATTTCTCATGCATACATCAAAATCTAGCTATTCATAGGAATAAGACATACATTTTGAACCAATGGATAGATATGATGTATCTAAGCACTGCAGACATCCCTAGGATATTGATCTCAGAATCTAGAACCTCTGCATCTTCATCTTCTCAAGTTTCCATGGCTTTACCAACATGTACGCACCCTAATACACTCACGACCCGCATATGTACACATGCTAATACACTTTCAACCCGCATATGTATGCACCCTAATACACTATCAGTTTGCGTATGTATGCACCCTAATACATTGTCAGCCCATGTAAGCCTCAAAACTTAGGGTTCTTTTGTATTCGTTGTAATTCTGAAACTTTCGTCATCAACCCTTCGTACTACCTCAGACTTTCACAACTTCAGATGTATCAATGAGTACCTGCAATAAGCCTTACACAACAAAATATAGTTAGTGTGTTCAAGTGTAATTAAATGAGAGAGCCTTGCCTCGTATTTATACTTTCATGTAGCATCCCACTTTCCTTATTTTAGGGACTTCTCCCTTAAATTTATTATTTAAATAATTTCTTTTCAAAACACTTTGACTTTTTGGGGCTTCTAGATGACTCATGAGGGTTCTCCAACTTCACATGGCCATAACTCTCTAACCGTGAGGAGTTATGTGATGTTTCACATGCCACTAGAAATGGAATGACATGTATTATCCATATAGAATAGTATTACTTGCAAATATATCAAAACTCATAACATTATCCATCAAAAAAACTTGGGTCCATTACCCAAACCTTTCTGCTACCATAATTTTCTATTGGAATTTTTTCAAGGATTGACATCAATGAAAACTGACCCAATTAATCAACAATATCCCCCTTTGACATTGATGGAAACACTTTGATGCAATACTTAATTCATGTCATGCAATACTTAAATCATATCACTCATGCTCCACCTGGAACCATGCCTCTATATTTTGCATCTCTGTGACCAACGCTCCCCCTGTAACCATGCCTATGTCCTCTACATCTGATAAATGTCTCCCCCTTTGTCATCAATGGAAAAGGTATCTTTCCATCCAGGGCTGCTCCCCCTAACTAAACTGTTTGATCTCCCAAATTGAATTGTCCTATTTATGGTGCTTTCTCATGTACATCTAAGACATATCAGACAAGAATTCAAAATCATTCATTTTGGAGTAGAAATAACTTTGAGTCTCTGGCGAAGATACTCAAAGGCTTCTTGTGGAAGCAGTTTTGTAAAGATGTCTACCACTTGTTATTTTGTTCCCACATATTCAACTCTGATGTTATTTTCTGCAACCTGTTCCCATAGAAAGTGATACTTGATTGGAATGTGCTTCGTCTTGGAGTGTGTTGACGATAAAAATCGCAACGAGGAATTTCCCCCACAAAGTATTGCTAAAGCCTATTATTTAAACTATGCTAATGATATATAATACTAGTAGGTGGGACTCCCTTGTAGACTGGAGGCTCGAAGATAGTTTTTTCACACATTTTATGTTGATGTTTTGATGCTTCTTACAGGGTCTTAGATGGTTGATATCGCAGTATTGTTTTTTTTTTTAACATAATAGCAGGTGGATGATGCATTTTATGTAATTTTTCGTTGTTCTAAGCTCTAATCCTATGTTAGGAACGGCATATAATTATGTTTGTTACATTGAGATTGTCACCATGATTCATTACCTGTTACACATGCACGAGACACATGTTAGTAACAACATGAAACAAAAGCAATGGAAACAAACTTGTGGGAAAGATTCAAGGAAAGGAACTATACTATACTATGCTATATTATGTGCAAATGAAATAAAAAGGAATTAGTGTTAGTCCTAACTAGCAATGGTTAGTGGCTATACGAATTATATTGAGTTATATTGGGTGAATTTGATATATGTTATGGTATGGTTTTGGCAATGGTTAATATGGATTGGGGTGGTGCAATTGGCAAGCAATATGTCACAAGTTTCAATGTATGGAATTAATGGCATGGTTCTTGGATGGTTTTTGGTTGGTTGTCGTGTACTATGAAATTGAATGGGGTGGAAAATGGAAGTGACATGAAGTAAATACACGTCACTCCATACTTCTCCCACTGGGCCGTCACCCTAGAATGGTTATTGTTCATTTTTTTGTTGTTGTGGTTAATCTTCGAGATTCAATCTTGTAAGGAACTGCTCGACTAGCTCGCCCTTTTTAAAGACATTGGTACTAGGTATGGTTCTTTTCGCCCATCCATGAATTCGCTCTGTGTATGAAACGAACGATGGCGCAGTAATATGTTGTTTTGTGTTTTCTTGAGATTTCCAACTATGTAAGAGTGTGGATACTTTCTCTAGAATGATTGTGTGGTTATTCGTTTGCAAATGGAAAAATTGATTTGTTGAAGTTGTGATTTCATTGGCAGTTTTGTGTGGTGGAAACTATGATGGATCTTGGTTGTTTTAAGTAGTTCTGGGTATTTTGTTGGAGGGTTTTCCTCGGTTTAGCCTTGTTGGCCTACTCACAGTTATGATAACCATGTCTAGTTGTATTTAGTTTCTATGGGGTTGTTGTGTATGTTTTTGAACTACCTTTTGGTCATTGTGTATCTTCTAGAGCCTGGTTGAGGGTTTATTTTTGTGGTGTTGACATCAACACAGTTGGTTATGGGTGGCAATTATGCCAAGAAGTATTCATTATGGTTTTTGGTAATACATGGGGTCATCATTTCCATGGGCATTGTTATAAATTGGTTCGGCTCTTGAGAAAAGTGAGAGGTTTATTCCTCTATGCGTTCTTGGTATTTGTTAATGTTCAGTGAGCAATCGTTTCTCTTTTGCATCGTTGCCTACCCTACCCGGTGTTTAACTCTCACACTATTAAACAAGATGAGAAAGCATGTGGTTCCCCCATTCTTGTTTCGAAGGTTTTCTAAATACTGTTGATATGATCAACCTCCAATCTCTCTATGTTTTGGTGACCGAGCGAACTCTTGATTTTTCTATGTTCATGGTTACAAAGCTCGATTTTGATAACCCCAACCAGTCACACTCTTTTTGGGTATCTCGTTGACTGTCATAAATTTGTTGAGTGGCTATGACAGTTGCTTTGAGTATTGTCTCTTCTTTGTTTGATCGGGTTGTTGGAAATTTTAAATTGGGGATGAGAATTGATGTATAGTCAATGGTTGCCTCCTTCTATTGTGACAGCTGCATCAAAAACCCAGCTCGTTTGTTTTTATTAAATTGATAGATTGGGATTAAATGGTAATCTACAGTCAAAGGGTTGCCTCTTTTCATTATGCATTGGTTGTTTTGTTCCTACATCATGGTGTCAATTTTAGTTGGTGGTTGTTGTGTGTTTGATTAGTCCCGATTGAGATCATTGCAAGTTGGGAAAAGTTGACGACTGTGACTTGTTTTTTTTACTATGTATGGTTTATGGAGACATCGTGCATTGTTTTGTTTTATTGCACCATAAAAAATGAAGCACGTGTTTTTATAGTATGGTTTCATTGAAGGTTTATTTGTTAATATTGTCAAAAGAATGAAATCGGGGAAATTTTAAAAAGGTATGTTCAACTCGGGAAAGACCTGTGTCTATGTTTGATTTGGGAAACTATGAATTATGGGAAGTGGTTGATATTCTATAGAAATATATGCTGGACAAAGATAAAGTAATGTGACTGTGTGTTCCTTTTGAGTTTGTTTAAATAAAAAGAAACAAGTATTCTCTTAACAGGACTGTTGAAAAACATAGTGATTCTGAGTATGATTATAGACTGTGTTAATGGAAAACATTTGAAGATTTGAATGTGGGACAGTGGACAGTTTTGACACACAGTAATTATTTAAATGGTGTTGGAATCATTTGTGTTGAATACATAATTGTTTTTTTATGGATTACTTAATTGGTTTTACGATCAATATTCATTCTTTTCCCTACCATTATTTCCCTTTTCGCACATTACAACTCCCCTCGCCTTCCCATATTCACTATTCACTCCTTGTTCCTAAACTTTAATTATAGTTAAGATAAATTGTGTATTATGATAGTTAAAAGATCGCACAAGGATGAATTACAGTGATATGTTCTTTTGATTTATGATACAGTTGATTGTTTGATGTTTGTGAGCAGTAATAATGATCTATTTCCCCTCATTTTAACACTTTTCTCTTAATACAATCCCTCATATATTCCAGAACCCTTGTTCACTCCCTTCTCATTGACAAGTATTAAACAATTTGTATGGATTGGATTGCATAAGTCTGATATGTTGCTAAGCCAAAATTTGTTTCATATTTAAAAGAGTTGTCATGTATGGTTGTTGAAGAAACTATTTGCTAATCAATAATGCATATAGGAATGAGATTTTTCAGTAGAGGCAGCCATGGTCGGGGTAATAGAGGAAGAGGAAATTGGAACAGGGGACCTAGAAGGCCAAGGTTCTCTATACACTTTGATGGAGACTCGCAAGAGTTGGGCCAAATATTTTAGGATGGATTTTTTAACTAGATTGGGCAAGGAGTGGTCCAACCTAGGCCAGAAAGGCCTCCCTTCCAAGACATACAGGTCCCTGGTATCCCAATACCCCCTCATATTTCACTACAACTTGAGATCCCTGAAAACGAAAGATGGAAAGAAGTTGTCCACCCGACAGTATCACAACATCGTGGCTGGCCTAACTTGTCTCTACTTGCCCCTCCAACTATTAATCAAATTTTCTAAACTTCCCCTGTCCACTCACTAATACAGTCTTCACATGCAAGAAAAAGGTTAAAAATCGAGGCCCACCATACTCCTAACAAAGAAAAATTCATTGTTTCCCCCTCCTCACCCTCAAATGACTTTGCCAAATATGTGTTCTCTCGCATGCATTTGAGAGATGATTGCTTTCATATGATCAGTGAGATTAGGCCTAAAGGCTCCACACAACCTAAGGAAAATTTAGAGAGATCAAAGGGTGACAACAACAACAAGGGAAATATTGCCTCCCATAGTGGAAAATATATATTTTAAGTGTTTTTATTTATTGATTGTTGAGAACATTTGACTTCTGAAATTTTGGACAACACACTATTTTTTTGGATATATGGGTAATATATTTTTGGAAATAATTTCAATTATCATTGATATAAATTGTCAAAATATGAAAGTGATGATGGGAGAATAGAAGGAGAAGCATACTAAGGTCTACTTTTTGAGTTTTTGTTGAGATAATTCAGTTTTCATTCATTCTTTAATTCATTGGAAACCTAATTATCTTTTTTGATAGAAGGGTACTATTGTAGACAACAAGATTCAGGGTTGAATTACATCATTCAGACACTTGTTTCTCGGAGGTGTTGATCTATCTTTGATAGTCTATGTAGACTTTTCTGTTTGTGAATTAGATTTCATGACTGACAAAAGGCTATTGTGAAGAGTCGAGTGGGAAACAATATGTGGCAAGCTGATCCAACTTTTAAAGTTAAGTTTTTTACTTTCTGTCAAAAGTCCTTTTGTATGGTTTTCATCGGAGACATCTAAGTTTGACTTTGGTCCAAATCTTCCTCAAGGAATTTTGTAAAGAGAATGATTCTTTTGATAAATTGGAATGAAATAAACAATTTCTTTATGTCTCATATGTTTTGATTATTGACTTGTTGTCTTTACTTCTGTCTCTATATTTATTTCACCATCTGTTATATTCAGAAAATTATATAAATAATGAAATTTCCAGCAAGCTTTCATTTATAAAAAAATTATCCTAAGCAATTGTAATCAATACTTGTAAATTAGGATACAAATTTTGATGGTTATAAACATAGGGTGATATTCCCGTCTATCTTTATTTAGCCAAGCAATATTTGAAAATGCTTGAGTAAGATCATTTCATATCTTTTCCTCAACATAGTGCATCACTGGGTTCTTTCTGTAATGTCCCCAATTTGGGACATCATTATATTACAGAGGGTTTTGATCACCAGAGTAGCCAGTTGGAGATTAGAGCAAGTACATGAGCTACTGAGGGATATTTTGGGTTCGAGCTTGAATCGATCATCCTATTTCATCATTATGATCCATTCCACACAGATCATCTTTGGTTCCGTTGCATTCCAATGATTTCCATGATTTTGAGTATTTTGAGCTATAAGTTAATTAAATGCACTAAGGAGGTCATTTTGGGCACATTACTTGGAGGAACCTTCCAGTGTAATAGCTCATTGGAATCGAGAGGAAAAAAACTATAGGATAGCATTATGAGAAGTGACTTTCAATGGCCAGGGAAGCCACAAGGAGAAATAAGGCGCTTTTCATAGGTAAAAAGGTTAATTAATTAATAATTAAAAAAGAAAAGTGACTTTGGAGAGACAAGTGAGAAGGAAGAATAAAGAAGAGGCAAGAGCCTCTATTCTCTCATTCATTCATGTATTTTTATCATTTTGATATCTGGCTTCTAGCTAGAGAGCCCATACCTTGGGGATTTTGAGGGTTTTGACTTAACAAACCCTAGAGGACGATTTGGTGGTGAACGATTCCACCTAGCTTGTCCCAAGATTTCTCTCGGGGATGAAATACTCCCCCACACCATTCTAGTTCAAATCTACATCAATGTAGGAGGGTTCTACACCAGCCATAGGCACAGGAAGAGAGAGGGTGCACCATTGAGGGTTTTCCAACAAGGGGGCGCACTTGTGGAGTTAGACTCATTCGTTTTGGTTGAGGAGAAGTGATTTTGGGAATTCCAAGTATTGGGTTTCCTTTGCAGGTGTCATAGTGCCATTCTTGGTTGTTTCTAGTGATATTTTGATGGAGGATTGATTTTTATTGAGAGTGGGATGATTTCCCAAGAGGAGGGTGCATCATTATTTAGAGGGTGGCTAGATCCAAGCATCTAGCAGGTTCTTTGACGATTTGAGAACTTGGGTTTTCATTGATGGACCCTAATCTATCATTCTAGTGGCTTGGTGGAGCATTTGGAGGTCTCTAGGAGAGAGGATGAATTATCTAGGGTTTCAGGCATCTAGGGGGGCACACCATTCCTTGGAGGGAGGCTAGATCCATGGATTTGAGAGGGATATTGGCATTTTGAGCACCTGGGTTGTTCTTGTAGTTACCTGATCTACTATTTGGAATATTCATTAGAGCATTTGGGCATCTTTGGTAGCAGGGCCAAATTGTTGAGGCTATTCAGTGTTCCAGCAGGGCATGACATCTTCTAGCTTGGGGGTTGACACTCCATATAGCCCAGAGATTTCTTGTACAGGTATTCATGGTGTATTCAGCCTTTGGAGGCTTAGAGTATCTTCTTGGAGCATTTTGTAGCAGCTCCTGGAGCCATCTGTTGAGTATTCCATATCGGCCTCTTTATTGTAGCAGGTTTCTCTATTTATGAATAAAATCATATATGAGGTGTTTTGTCTTGTCTATCATATTGTTGATCTTTCATATGGTTGAGGTATGTTCCACTATGATATATTCTTGTTTATTTCTGCAATAGACATTAAAACTCATCATTATAACCCTAGTGCAACCTAAGAGACAATAATAAGAAAAGTGTTTGACATAATGCCACAACTAGAAAAAGTTTTAAAATACACCCAAAACCATGATGTTCCTGGAAATTGGCTTGCAAACATTATAGTGGTATCAAAGCTTAGATTCCTGCCAATGAGTGGGAATTAGAAAATGCATGCAGAGCCATAGAGGGGTCTTCCATAATAAGAAATGGACAAGATGTACTTTGAGATAATTTACTGTGAGATAAAATATTACAACCTTAGCAAGGAAACGAGGGCTCAAATAACCTTTCCACAGTATGTAGCCTTAAGAAATATCAGTTGGGCCGAAGAGAATGTTTTACACGGGATCATCATAGTAGAGGAAAAGAGAGCCATAGAAGCTAGATGGATGGAAGAACAGAGAAACCTCACAACCATTAGGAGCACGTAACTTTGCTACAGTTGCAAGGTGCCTTGGGAACCAAATCATAGGTGTATGGGTAAGGGTAAGAAGCATATTATTGAGGTACACTATGAAAGTGACGATGAGTTGTGTGAGGACACAGAGCTAGAGCTAGATGCTTATTTTGATCAATGTGATGATGCTAGTACAGAGGCTAGCAATCCTAACACGCTTGAGGAGGATAGTGACTCTTGCACACTTCTAGATACTAGTGATTATGGCATGCTTAGCGAGGATGGTGACCCTTGTGTAGTGGATAGACATTCGGAGGGACATGATGACAGCACCTACATTGCAGCAGACATATCACATGGTGTTGATGTCCCTTGACCTCAGTAGAGTAGATACACTAGTGGGGATTTACATGTGTTAGCATCGAGAGATGACGAGCTTCCTAGGAGGGTCGTGACACATTTGTCATCTTTTCAGACACCCATGATAGCCACGTCACAAGAGGATATCAATGGAATTTCAGATGTGATGGAGGAGCCATGTGTGAGGGATGCACACCATGGACATATGGATCCCTAAAACCAAGAGGAGAGACATGACTTCGAAATAATGGACCTTATACATACCTATCAGCATGAGGATATTGAGTCACCTCTTTTGGAGACTCCATTAGTTGAGAAGACTATGGATACTTAAAACTTTATGGGGCACTTACTTCCAGGACTAGCCTGCAATGATGAGGATGTACTCTTCATTGATCAGGATTCTCATAGCATGTGTCTGGACACATCTATATGGGATCTAGGCACAATTGATAGTAGCATGGTGAGTGCACAGGAGGATACATCTGCTCATACATGATATAGTGTGACTCTGAGGGAGATAACATCCAGTGATGAGGTGCAGTGGCATATAGGAGGACACATGTTAGAAAAATAGGACCACGGAGCAATAAAATAAAACAAATGCAGAAACAAAACATAAAAGATACACAATACAATAAAGACATAGATTTATGTGGTTCACCGAGTGTGGGCTACGTCCACCAGAGAAATTGCAGGTCCTTCCTTTATTATTATCCAGTAATTGAAGGGATACAACCTACAAAAAAACCCGTTGTAACTTCCTCTTCTTTCTCTCACAGTCTCCTCTCTCAGAATACCATACTCGCCATAATGCATAGTCACAATACATTTCCCTAATAACAGAGGGTTGCTTTCTAGGGAAAAAAAACCCTAACATAATTTCTACCATTAGATCTGCGACCTTATAGTGAATGGTCTAGATTTACAATGAAATTACAATATACATTTACAATGCAATTTTTCCTTTGGGGCTTTGTCCCCAGACCCCGCAGAGGGGGTACCCCCCCTCTGCACTTCCCCACATGGAAGAGTGTACATACTTCTGGGGTGTAAAGTCTTCAGTGGGTATAAATGATCTGAAAATAGTGGGCTGACTTGTTATTCTATGCAATCACCCTCTACTTCATTAAAATAAAACTTTACAGGACCTTGCTCCATGTGTTAAAATATGGAAGATAGATTATGTGCCAAGTTTATGATTCTTCCTCTAAATTTTTTATATGTGAGGTCTTTGCAAGATTAAATATGTTGTTTACATAAATACAACAACAAAAATAACTTGCAACAAATAATAACCAGAAAACACTCACAACAAGAACAACATGATAAAGGAGTTCACCCCTCTCTGGGCTACATCTCCTTGAGCCTCCATCAATGGACTTGGCTCTCTGGGATTAATATTTCAAATATTCTTTTACAAGATGTTGCTCAACTCCAATGGAAATAATTACTGTATCATTGGGATCAAAATACATAAAAATCCCAAAAATGACTAATAAAACTCTAAAAACGGATCATGGCTCAACCGATTATGACCTCTTCTACATGTGGCCTTAAGCTTCCCTAAGCTTCTCTGTGGAAAAAAAACCTGTAAAAGTCCTCAAATGGATCTAAAGCCTATCACAAAGTGTTCAGAGCATAACATTTAGTCAAAAATGATTATTCCATCACAGAAAACAAACATAGGCTCATCAGAGCATGACCTCAAACAATGAGGGCTTCAATCTCCCTAGAGCTCTCTGAAACTTCAATGGTTAAAAATATGCAAAAGAAGTCTTCAAATGGCTTTGAAAATAGTTCCAATCGATTCAGAACATCCAAAAACCCCTAGCTGGGCTTTTTCGACACCTCATTTGGCCAAAAAATGAAGAAGATAGGCCTCCTACCATTTTCTTCCTTCAAGCTTGTTGTCTCTGGTTCGCCAAAATGCACCTCTGTATGTTCAACCAAGAACACGCTCAAAAAATCATGCTAAAACCTAGCAGCAAGCACAAAACCAAAAAGCAGGTACATCGGTAGAGAGGTTTACGGATTTAAGTCCTTTTGGGCGGAGGTGTTGGCTGCATGGGGGCCATATGGCCATGTCCCAATGCCAAAATAGGCCCCGTGGCCTTTGGACGTTGGAACCTCCATGCCCTAGGTCGTATTGGGCGGTCATATGGTAACCACCCTGCCATTTTATGGTGCATAGTCCGTATCTAATTGCAAATATTGGTTTGGAACCGAATCCCATGGTAACCAACCACCCTAACCTCGGATTGTTTGTAACCCCGTCATAAAATGGAAACCAAATGATATCAACCAAATGGAAATGTAACCGGAGTATGGAACCTCGTTAATGCAATGTAATGTGGAATGTAACAGAACCATAACATGGTAAGGTTCCCGCGCAACAGCTCTGTGTATCATGGTCACATGGGTATGCGCACAAAACCAAGGGATGGGGCTAGGCCCTAGCCCGGACCCCCGCACCAACATACAACATAGTCAAACTTAAATATATAAGAACGCATATATATGATAAGAACTAATGTGTGGAATCCCAGTTGGGTGGCCTTTTCCAAAGCTTTGCACAGTGGGGAGGTCCGGGGTTCAATCCCCATAGACTCCATAATATTTTAACCAAACAACCAATTACAACGGTGCCACGTGGCACCACACCATTTGCCCATTAAATGCCATGTGTCGCATTGTGATTTGACCACTTCTGCCAATGAGTGAATGCCACATAACCATCTTCCACCTCAGTGTACATACGTACATTCTCTGCCACGTCAGCATCCATACGGACTGTACGGACTGCACAGTCAACACTCATTTTTTTTTACCTGTTTGGTGATTCGAACAGATCGCGATATCTCTCTCATCCGACATTTGTTTGAACCCAAAAAAGTTGTGTTGGATTCATGACAATGAGGGCTACGCACCCGTTTGATTTGAGGTAATTCCAAGAACTTTGATTTTTGAGCTAAATTTTGACCCCTGGTCCAGATTTTGATCACGCCTTTCCATTGAAAGACTTTTGGACCCACAAAATCTTATGATTATTTGTCTGAGATTCAATACTCCTCTTCTTTCAAGTTCTATCAACTGATTCTACTTGAAAATTCTTTTGACAATCACCTGGATACTTTGACATGCCTTGCACTGCAACTGACTATGTCCTTCAACCACTGTTCTCTAGCTGCTACTAACCCACTGTTCTCTTTGTACTTGGAAGACTACTAACCTTCCCACTGAGAATCAAGTCCCTCTTGTGAACTCTTTGACGTCAACACAATCTTCTCTCCAATGGCTGCAAAAACTTTCCTATGACATCTTGTCACAAACCAAGAAAACCATCAATCTTGAAAACAAATTTATACAAGACTGAAAATGATGCCAACGAAGTATTTTTGCTCTTCAAATGAATTGTCGAATCTTGTACTTCATCAAAGCACATGGTGTTTCCTACATCTTGGTGTACTCAAAATCAACTTACAACCCAACAAACACCATCGACTAAACAGAAGTCGAAAAACATGATCGACACAACATAGTCATCAGACAATCATCAACACCAGTCGAGACTCATTTGAAACATATCAACCTTCCCAAAATTACAAGTCGACAAACATGATACACAATCATGTTACAATCATGAGTCATTCATGATGAACTATCACCAGGTTCATTGTTTACTCATACACAAAAACAAATGCATGTGCATGACTCTTCAACTCTCCTTCCAGTACAAACATAAGTACATAAACCCGAAACATATGAGTACATAAGAGCTGAATATGAAAAAGATATATGGTTGTAACAAGTGAACATCATACCCCACTTTTACATCCTCCTGGCGAAGTTGTGCAACAACAAGAATGCCTTAAAATGAATTGCATTCACATGCAACTTGCATCATACAAGTTGTGATAAACTGCTACAACTTGTCATACTCTCAACATAAATGAATACATAAGGCTGAAGTATGCATCTACAATAGAAATTGCAAGCCTTACTTGCTCAAGAAATCCAACCATTTCTTACCAAGCCAACTCAACGGTGACTTTTTCTGCTGAAAATCATCCTCTTGTGAATCATATTGACTCACATCAATGATGGAATATCCTCTTCCATTCTTGCCAATCTCTTTATCCATCTGCTTCTTATGATGTGGATGAGTGGTTGGATGCAATGTCCAACATTGGTCAATGAGATGACCCCTCTTTTGACAATGAGTGCAAATCTTTTGCATCCTCTTTTCAAGTTGTCTTTGCTTGGAAAGTTTCCTGAAAGTGGCCAATCTTTTCCAACATTTTGAAATATGATGGTTATATAAACCACAATATGTACATGGAATTTTTCTTCCATTTTCACATACAACTTTATCATGCTTAACATAATCAAAAGCAACTAAATGATAAGCAGAATTATACCTTGAACATTCACCTTTATCGCCTCTTTGAGGAGCTGAATTTGAAGAGTTACAAGCTCTCCTTTGAAGACCAACAAATCTGTTCTTGTCCTCATCATTGTCACAACTCTTTCATTTCACACATTTTCATTCATCTTGAACACAAGCCTTGCATGCTAGAGGGATTGAACTTTCAACAAAAGTTCTTGAACTTTCACCTTTATAGCCTTCATGAGGAGGTGAACTTGAAACAAAATTTATTCTTGGAACTTTTTCCCTTGTTTCCTCAACTTTGGAATTTGCTCCATCTATTCATTCATATCCACAATCACAATACTTGGGTCTCTCTTCAACAACAATAGGCTCAACAATGCCTTGTGAATGCTTGCCTAACCCTTTACCTTCATAGCCCATTTTTAACAATAACTTGGACCCTATTCCTCTTGTGTGATTTTCAAAAACACCAAAGCATTCATCTTGAGAGGAATTTGAAGATAAAATAACATTACATACCTTATGTTCGTGCATGTACTTGGTAAGGGTTTCCTTTACCTCATGAAGTTGAGTCTCCATATCATGCAACTTTTCAAGAAGCTGGTCTTTCTCCTTCTTCATGGCCATCAACTGCTCTTCAAGGGAAATGCTCTCCTTTCTATCTTCTCACATCTCTTTCATCACATCTCTCATGGTTCATAATTCCTTCAACATCTCTTTGTCAAAGAACTTAGATAATGAAGATGTATGAGAACTATCAATGTTTGAAGCTTCCGCCATCCTTGCAAGATATCAAACCTCAACACAAAACTTGCACAAATACCAATAGTTAAATCTCAAGCTATCAATGGAAAATACATGAGAAAAACAAACTATGCTCTGATACCACCTGATCTGAAAATAGTGGGCTGACTTGTTATGCTATGCAAGCACCCTCTACTTCATTAAATTAAAACTTTACAGGACCTTGCTCCATGTGTTAAAATATGCAAGATAGATTATGTGCCAAGTTTATGCTTCTTCCTTTACATGTTTTATATGTGAGTTATTTGCAAGATTAAATATGTTGTTTACATAAATACAATAGCAAAAATAACTTGCAACAAATAATAACCAGCAAACACTCACAACAAGAACAACATGATAAAGGAGTTCACCCCTCTCTGGGCTACATCTCCTTGAGACTCCATCAATGGACTTGGCTCTCTGGGATTAATTTGTCAAAGATTATTTTAAAAGATGCTGCTCAAATCCAATGGAAATATTAACTGTACCATTGGGATCAGAATACATAAAAACCCCAAAAATGACTAATAAAACTCTGAAAATGGATCATGGCTCAACCGATTATGACCTCTTCTACATGTGGCCTTAAGCTTCCCTGAGCTTCACTATGGAAATAACACCTGTAAAAGTCCTCAAATGGATTTGAAACCTATCCCAAAGTGTTCATAGAATAACAATTATCCAAAAATGATTATTCAATCACAGAAAACAAACATAGGCTCATCTGAGCATGACCTCAAACAATGAGGGCTTCAAGCTCCCTCGAGCTCTCTGAAACTTCAATGGTTAAACACCTACAAAAGAATTCTTCAAATGGCTTTGAAAATAGTGCCAATGGATTCAGAACGTCCAAAATCCCCTAGCTAGGATTTTTCGGCACCTCATTTGGCCAAAAAATGAAGAAGATAGGCCTCCTGCCATTTTCTTTCTTCAAGCTTGCTATCTCTGGTTCGCCAAAATGCACCTCCGTACGTTCAACCAAGAACACGCTCAAAAAATCATACTAAAACATAGCACTGAGCACAAAATCAAAAAGCAGGTACAACTATAGAGTGGTTTACAGATTTAAGCCCTTTTGGGCGGAGGTGTTGGCTGCATGGGGGCCATATGGCCATGTCCCAATGCCAAAATAGGCCCCGTGGCCTTTGGACGTTGGAACCTCCGTGCCCTAGGTCATATTGGGCGGTCATATGGTAACCACCCCACCATTTTATGGTGCATAGTCCGTATGTAATTGCAAATATTGGTTTGGAACTAAATCCCATGGTAACCAACCACCCTAACCTCAGATTGTTTGTAACCCCGTCATAAAATGGAAACCGAATGATATCAACCAAACGGAAATGTAATCGAAGTATGGAACCTTGTTAATGCAATGTAATGTGGAATGTAATGAAACCATAACATGGTAAGGTTCCTGCACAACAGCTCTGTGTATCGTGGTCACATGGGTATGCGCACAAAACCAAGGGATGGGGCTAAGCCCCAGCCCGGACCCCCGTGCCAACATACAACATAGTCAAACTTAAATATATAAGAATGCATATATATGATAAGAACTAATGTGTGACATGCTGGTCGGGCAGCCTTTGCCAAATATTTACACAGTGGGGAGGTTCGGGGTTCAATCCCCATGGACTCCATAATATTTTAACCAAACAACCAATTACAACGGTGCCACGTGGTAGCCCATGACTGGGCCACATGGCACCACACCATTTGCCCATTAAATTCCATGTGTCACATTGTGATTCGACCACATATGCCAATGAGTGAATGCCACATCACCATATTCCACCTCAGTGTACATATGTACGACCTCTGCCATGTCAACATTCGTACGGACTGTACAGACTGCACAATCAGCACTCATTTTTTTACCTGTTTGTCGATTCGAACATATCATGATATCTCTCTCATCCGATGTCTATTTGAACCCAAACAAGTTGCATTGGGTTCATGACGATGAGGGCTACACACCCGTTCAATTTGAGACAATTCTGAGAACTTTGATTTTTGAGCTAAATTTTGACCCCTGGTCTAGATTTTGATCAATAAACATGGTTGAAAGCAAGGACCTCTTAATTAGGAACATAATCAGGCTCCACAACCAACAATATCCCACTTGGAGACTGATCTCAACAACTCCACCACTGTTTTATATGCTAGACTTTGAACCTTCTTGGACCTGGCAATTTCTCATCTTCATCTTCATTCTTGAAGACCAACTGAAACTGAGAAGGATCTCAGTTTCTCTCTAGTTACTCCCTTTATTAACATGTCTGTAGGATTCTGGCTAGTGTGTATCTTTTCCAATTTCAAATGTCCATCTTCCAAGGCAGATCGTATGAAGTGGTACCTCAACTGTATATGCTTAGTCTTTGAATGGAAGGTTGAGTTCTTTGCAAGATGAATTGCACTCTCACTGTCACAGTACAACCTGCTATTCTCCTGCTTCTTTCCCAATTCTTCCATAAATATTTGTAACCAAATCATCTCTTTACTAGCCTCTATAGAAACAACATACTCTGCCTCTATTGTTGAAAGTGAAACAACCTTTTCCAGTTTCGAAATCCAATTTACTGTTGTTCCACCTATAGTAAAAACATACCCTGTGGTGCTCCTCCTGTTGTCTTTATCACCTGCCATATCTGAATCAACATATCCCTATAGAAAAGTGTTTGAACCTCCAAAACATAATGCATGAGTAGCAGTACCTCTCAAATACCTAAGAATCCACTTTACTGCCTCCCAATGTTCTTTACCTGGATTGTTCATATACCTGCTCACAACTCCCACTGCATGTGCAATATCTGGTCTTGTGCAAACCATTGCATACATCAAGCTACCAACTGCTGATGAATAAGGGACCCTAGACATGTATTCTATCTCCTCCTGTGTCTTGGGACACATTTCCTTAGTTAATTTGAAATGGCTGGCCAAAGGTGTACTAAATGATTTTGCATTATGCATTCTAAACCTCTCCAACACCTTCTTTGTGTACTCACCCTGAGACAATGTCAATTTGCGATTTTTTTTGTCTCTTGTTATTCTCATGCCAAGGATTTTCTTTGAAACACCCAAATCCTTCATAGAAAATTAATTGGTTAATTTATTCTTGAGCATATTTATATCCTGCATATTAGACCCTGCAACAAGCATGTCATCTACATACAATAGCAAGATAATATAGCTTCCATATTCTAGCCTTTTAAAATAAACATAGTGATCAGAATGACATCTACTATAACCATGTTCTGTCATAAACCTGTCAAACTTCAAATACCATTGCCTTGGAGCTTGCTTTAGGCCATACAAGATCTTCTTCAACATGCATACCAAATTCTCCTTCCTTTTGACCTCATACCCCTATGGTTGTTTCATATAAATTTCTTCCTCCAAATCCCCATGGAGAAAAGTTGTTTCTACATCTAATTGTTCGAGATGCAAATCTTCTACTACCACAAGACTTAAAATAGTCATAGTTGAAGTCATTTTAACAACAGGAGAAAATGTTTCATCAAAATCTATACCTTTCTTTTGTGCAAACCCATTTACAATAAGTCTACCCTTGTACCACTTTTCTCCTCCATCTTCTTCCTTCAACTTGTAAGCCCATTTACTCTGCAATTCTCTTTTTCCCGTAGTCAACTAAACCAAGTCCCAAGTCTGGTTATTTGCCAATTAATCTATTTCCTCTTTCATGCCTTGCTCCCACTTCTTTTTGGTGTCTACCTGCATTGCATCTTCATAACATTCTGGTTCACCAAAATCAGTCAACAATAAATAATACAATGAAGGAGAGTATTGTTCAGGGGGTATACTTAACTTGGTAGATCTCCTAAAAACACTTGCAGGTGTTTGAGGTACTTGTTGCTCCTGTTGTTGTACATTTTGATTTTCAAGTTCCTTTGGAATTTCCTTTTCAGTGATCTCATCAAGCAATGTGTATTCTTGTTTTTATTCTTCCTGTTTCTTTCCTTGCAACTGATCTTTGTACATGACCTTCTCATTGAATATGACATCTCTACTCCTAATGATTTTTTTATTTTAATAATCCCATAATTGATAAACAAAATCATTAACACCATATCCAATAAAGGTACACTTCTTGGATTTAGACTCAAGCTTTGTTCTATTTTCTTTATCAATATGGACAAATGCTTCACAACCAAAAGTTTTCAAAAAAGAATAGTTTACCTTTTGTTTTGTCCATTCCTCTTCTGGAATCATACCATCCAAAGAGCTTGAAGGTCCTCTGTTTATCAAGTAAAACATAGTATCTACAACATCTTCCTAGAACTGTAAGGGAAAACTGACATGCAATCTCATACTCCTTGCATGCTCCATGATTGTCATGTTCATCCTTTCTAACACACCATTTTCTTGTGGTATTCTTGGAACTGTATTCTCTCTACGAATCCCATGCTATGAACAATAATCATCAAACTCCTTGCTGCAATATTCACCTCCATTATCTGATCTGATACACTTCAAACGTTTTCCTGTCTCATTCTGAACTAAAGTTTTCCATTTCTTAAAAGTATCAAAAACATCATATTTTTGTCGAATGCAATAAACCCAAGTTTTTCTAGTTGCTTCATCAATAAAAGTAACATAATAATGAGAGCCACCAAAAGATGATACCTGATTTGGTCCCCATACATCTGTATGCACAAGCTCTAACCTTTCATTCTTCTTTTCTTTTCCGACTCCGAGAAATCTGACTCTCTTTTGTTTTCCATAAACACAATGCTGACAGAAGTCCAAATCAATTTGCTTAAGATCTGGCAGCAAATTTCTTTTGTGAAGTATATACATACCCTTCTCACTCATGTGTCCTAGCCTATGATGCCACAGTGTTGTATCCACTCCTGTAGAAGCTAAAGAGATAGAAGAGTCAGTATTACCAGTACATAAATACAATGTACCTACCTTCTCTCCTTTTGCTATCACCAA
>ML802780.1:213910-225514 GCA_009831015.1 Picea engelmannii
ATCATCACCCAAATGAACCTGTCCAAAATCACCTTGAACATAATCTAGAAAATGTTTCCTATGGGGTGTGGCATGAAATGAAGCCCCTGAATCTACTACCCAAGACTCAAAAATATTATCTATAGAAAGAATCAAATCATCTTGTAACACATCACCTGTTACATTTGCTTCTTGATTTCTCTTTTGTTGTCCATCTCTTTGTTTATTTGGAGCTCTGCAATATTTCTTCAGATGCCCTTTCTTCCCACAAGTCCAACACTCTATATTTCCAAGTCTAGATTTGGATCTTCCCTTCCTAGAATTCCCACGGTTCCCTGAGCCCTTTCCTCTATCCTTTTGTCTTCCCCTGTTCTCCATGTTCAACGCATTATCTGATGTCTCACCTATGCTTCTCTGTCGCATTTCCTCACTAAGGATAACACCAACAACATCATCAAATTTTAATGTATTTGAACCAGAGACAGAGTTACTTACAGCCATGACCAAGCCATTCCATCTTTTTGGCAATGAGAATAAGATTAGAAGAGCCCTAACCTCATCATCAAAGTTCACTTTTACAGAACTTAGTTGATTAGCAACTGTATTAAATTCATTTAAATGATATGCAAAAGACCCACCTTCTGACATCTTCATATTAAATAATCTCTTCATTAGAAATACCTTATTAGACACTGAGGGTTTTTCATATAGTTTGTCCAATGTGTCCATCAGATCCTTCGTTGTCTTTTCTTTCGAAATATTGAAAGCCACCGACACTGCCAAGCTCAGTCGTATCGTTCCTAGAGCCTTTCTGTCAAGAATATCCCATTCTTCATCCTTCATGGTCGTCGTCTTCTTTGCTACTCTGCCCAATTGTAGGAGTAGATCCTTCTGATATAAATAATGTTCCATCTGCATCTTCCATAACTGGTAGTTTTGGTCATTAAATTTCTCGACCGTAAACTTTCCATCTTCTGACATTGTTCCCACTCGAACCAAGAACCCCCTTTTCCTGCAAGTTACCTTTCGCTTAGATACCAGTTGTTAGAAAAACAGGACTGCGGAGCAATAAAATAAAACAAATGTGGAAACAAAACACAAAAGATACACAATACAATAGAGACACAGATTTATGTGGTTCACCCAGTGTGGGCTACGTCCACTAGAGAAATTCCTAGGTCCTTCCTTTATTATTATCCAACAATTGAAGGGATACAACCTACAGCAAAACCCGTTGTAACTTCCTCTTCTTTCTCTCACAGTATCCTCTCTCAGAATACCATACTCACCATAATGCATAGCCACAATACACATCCCTCATAACAGAGGGTTGCCTTCTAGGGAAAAAAACCCTAACATAATTTCTACCATTCGATCTACGACTTTATAATGAATGGTCTAGATTTACAATGAAATTACAATATACATTTACAAGGAAATTTTTCCTTCGGGGGCTTCGCCCTCGAACCCCCCAGACCCCGCAGAAGGAGTACCCCCTCTTCACTCCCCCATGTGGAAGAGTGTACATACTTCTGGGGTGTAAATTCTTCATGGGGTATAAACATGGCTGAAAGAAAGGACCTATGAATCAGGAACATAATCAGGATCCACAACCAACAACACGGTGGCACAATAGAATGTGGGTAGTTCAACACTTTATCTTCTGCAGATAGTATTGTTGGGGATACCAGTGATGGAATTAGAAGTGAGACACATGAGGTGGCACCTCATCATGACTATGATCAAGAGTCACACCACTTAGCAGCACAATTCAGAGTCAGTGAGGGTATGATCATGGTGGCCACTAGGCACAGTGATGACATGCATGCATTGATGATAGATTACTGCTAGAGAGCATCAATGCAACATGGTAGTTCAGATGAGGGATTTTCCATGGATGAATTTCACACTCTCAGGGAGACATTGTCTATGATGAGGATCGACTACTAGCAGTTGTTGATAGACAGGGATTACCTCTTGGGGATTGGTGAGATGTATCGCAGGGCCTTGAGAGAGAAGGAGTTGGAGATGGAATGAATCACTCAGGAGTTGGAGAGCACTCGAGGTTTCTTGAGAGGCACATAGGCAGTCCTTCAAGAATCAGAGTCCATATCAGAGGAGCTTCTTGAGGAGATCTGTCAGAGATCCGCTTCATTTATCCTAGTGGACACTCAGATATGTCCTTTGGTCACATGGCTAAAGGATGTTGGTGATCTAGTAGAGGAGCACCAGTTGATGGAGGACACTTCCATTTGTGTTCCGAGAGTGGTTGACCTTTAGACATGGGTTGATCCAATAGTACATCCAGGATCTATGATGTGGCATGAATATATGGGAGACGACATGAGTATGTTGGAGAATACAGTGGTGAGTGATATATCACAGAGGATTTTTGAGATATGCAGTCAATTTTAGACATATGTATTGGATTGCAGGGATGATACACACTTAGGGGAGTATGCATATGTGACTCCTTTGCAGCAACACATAGTTATGAGATCTCACCTTCATCGTTTTAGTAGTTACATGGGGAATGCGAGATGGAGAATGGTTTACCAACAGTTGGAGGAGTTACTTCTGGTTGTACCTGATGATTGGGGTTTAGTGATGACTACAGGCGAGCAATTGTCATGGGTACTGATAGATGTTCTTTTGGTCGAATCCTTGGGATTGACCATGGCAGGTGGTATTTTCAGTCCTACGGTCAGCTACAGATGTCTTTGTTATCATTTCCTGACAATTTTATCATGGACAACAACATGAGGAGAGATAGATAGTGGTTGAGGACATGGGGAGTGGCTAGGATGAGACCACCTGACATGAGTGTTTTTACGGCATCCAGCCAGATAGAGGTGGGTCGTCGTAGGTAGCTATTTGAGACTTGGTAGGTGATGGTGAGAATAATAGTCCAAATCATAGAAGATGAGCACCGGTGGATTATGACAATGATCAGTCTCACACAGGAGCCGTTAGAGGAGATTCAAAGTGATGAAATTCCAAGTTTTCCATGGGATCCAGAAGTTCAACTGGTTACCAGGATGTGTCACTACGTGATGACCCAGGTTGTGCTAGAGAGCCACATACGCCACCATGGGTTGTTTTAGAGTGGGCCTATAGGGATTTGTCTAATGGAGCGAGGTATATTTTCACTCTTGATCATCATGATCTGACATGGAGATGGTTGGACAGGTACTACTTCCACAGAGATGTATTCATAGATGCAGTTTCTAGAAAACAGGTCCAATTGTCACAGGTACTTTAGTTTGAGGATACAGGAATGGAGGATCCAATATATAGATATGGAGCAGTCATGCATGGTTAGAGTAGTTCAGGGTCAACATGGTGATCTTCGACAAAAGTTAGCATGGGATCCAGGGATTGCAGGTTTGAGAATTTATCTGTCTGATAGTGGGGAGTGGACCTTTGTAGGGGAAAGTTGTTTTGACTTTCCATTGAGCTTCAGTGTTGAGGGGAGCACATCACTTGACGGTGTCTCACAAAGGTCTTGCAGTACCTCATTCTGGCATCAAGATGAGCAGTTGATGGAGGCCATGTTGATATTGGTAGGGGCTTGGATAATGGACTCATTTCGAGATGAGGCCATGTGTCATGTGCAGGAGATTCACAGGTTTGATATATTTCAGTACTATGCTTCACAGGATACTGTAGTTCACTTCCTGATATGGGATCCAAGAGGTGGAGTGTATGATAGCTCATGTTTGGATGGGTTCTACTATGTGGCCTACAGGTGGAAATGGGATTCTGGTATTATACTTGGAGGGACATGGTTATTGCTTGAGGACAAGCAATATTCTAGCAGGGAGGACTGTAATGTCCCCAATTTGGGACATCGTTACATTATAGAGGGTTATGATGACCAAAGTAGCCAGTTGGAGATTATAGAGAGTACATGATCTATTGAGGGATATTTTTGGGTCTGGCTTGCATCGCTCATCCTATTTCATCATTGTGATACATTCCACATAGATCGGCTTTGGTTCCATTACATTCCAACGATTTCCATGATTTTGAGTGTTTTGAGCTATATGTTAATTAAATGCACTGAGGAGGTCATTTTGGGAACATTACTTGGAGGAACCTCTCAGTGTAATATCTCATTGGAATCGGGAGGAACAACAGTACAGGATAGGATGATGAGAAATGAATTTCAGTGGATAGGGAATCCACAAGGAGAGATAAGGTGCTTTTCAGAGGTAAAAGGGTTAATTAATTAATTAAAGTAATTTAATTAATTAATTAATAATTAAAAAAGAAAAGTCACTTTGGAGAGACAAGTGAGAAGGAAGTATAAATAAGAGGCAAGGGCCTTTATTCTCTCATTCATTAATTCATGTTTATCATTTTGATATCTGGCTTCTAGCTAGAGATCCCATGCCTTCGGGGTTTTGAGGGTTTTGACTTAACAAAGCCTAGAGGATGATTCGATGGTGAAAGATTCCACCTATCTTGTCCCAAGCTTGCTCTTAAGGATGGAATACGCCCCCACACCATTCTATTTCAGATCTACATCAGTGCAGGAGTGTTCTACAATAGCCACAGGAACAGGAAGAGAGAGGGTGCACCATTGAGGGTTTTCCAGCAAGGGGGGCTCACTTGTGGAGTTAGACTCATTCGTTTTGGTTGAGCAGAAGAGATTTAAGGAATTCCAAGTATTGGGTTTCCCTTGCAGGTTTCATAGTGCCATTCTTGGTTGTTTTCGGTGATATTTTGATGGATGATTGACTTGTATTGATAGTGGGGCGATTTCCCAAGAGGAGAGCACATCATTCTTTGAAGGGTGGCTAGATCCAAGGGTCTAGCAGGTTCTTTGACGATTTGAGCACTTGTGTTTTATTTATGTGTTCTGATCTATCATTCTAGTGGTTTGGTGGAGCATTTGGAGGTCTCTAGGAGAGAGGCTGAATTATCCAGGGTTTCAGGCATCTAGGGGGCACACCATTCCTTGGAGGGAGTCTAGATCCATGACTTTGAGAGGGATATTGGCATTTTGAGCACCTGGGTTATTCTTGCAGTTACCCAATCTACTGTTTGGAATCTTCATTGGAGCATTTGGGCATCTTTGGCAGCAAGGCCAAATTGTTGAGGCTATTCGATGTTCGAGTAGGGCATGACATCTTCCAGCTTGGGGGTTGGCACTGCATACAGACCAGATCTTTCTTGTATTGGTATTCATGGTGTATTAATCCTTTGGAGGCTTATAGTATCTTATTGGAGCATTTTGTAGCAGCTCTTATTATGTTATTGGATCCATCTATTGAGTATTCCAGATTGGCCTCTTCATTGTAGCAGGTTCTTCTATTTGTGAATAAAATCAGATCTTAGGTGTTTTGTCTTGTCTATCATATTTTTTATCTTGCATATGGTTTAGGTATGTTCCAGTACGATATCTTATTGTTTCTTGCTGCAACACACATTAAAACTCATCAGTATAACCTAGGCACAACCTAAGAGACAATAATAAGAAAAGTGTTTGACATAATGCCACAACCAGAAAAAGTTTTAAAATACACCCAAAACTGTGATGTTCCTGGCATATTGGGTTGGGAACATTACACTTTGAGATACTGATGGCGCTTGTATTATCATAATAGTTTGGAATGGGCTCATCATACTCAACTCATATATTTGTCAGAGTTTGTTTCATGCATATAACCTATGTAAAACATGTTGTTGTTGAAATATACGCTGCCTCAGCTGTAGATAAAGATACTACTGATTGTTTGTTTCTTATCCATGATACTAAACACTCACCCAAGTAGAACTTTGCTCCACTATTTCTTTGTCGGTCAAAAATGCAACCTGCCCAATCTACATCTATGTAGGAAATAAGTGATAGATCCTTTCCTTTTGGATACCATAATCCAAACTCTTATGTTGCTTTCAGATATTTGAAAATCCTCTTCACTACTAACACATGTGATTCCTTTGGTGTTTCTTGAAATCGTGCCACCTGTCCAACTGCCTACATTACATCTGGTCTGGATGCTATCACATATAGTAGGATACCAATCATTGACCTCTATTTCCTTTGATCTATAGACTTTGAATCATCATCTTTGCTCAATTTGCAACTGGTTTGCATGGGAGTGATAACTAGTTTGCAATCTTCCATTCCAAACCTCTTTAGAATTTTTCTGATATACTTGGTTTGAGAAATAAAAATTCCTTGGTTTCTTTAACATATTTGAAGACCAAGAAATAAGGATAGTTCTCCAAGTAATGACATTTAAAATTCATTCTACATGTCCTTTGTGAATTTCTTGCTTAACCTATCATCAATACTTCCAAAAATAATATCATCAACATAAACTTCAATTAATAAAATACTATCTTGAGTTACCTTGATGTAGAGGTTGTTGTCTTCACTTCCTTTTATGAACCTTGCTTGTTCTAGATATGTATCTAGTCTAGATTACCATTCTCTAGGAGCCTATTTTTGACCATACAAGGCCTTCTTTTATTTACATACATAATCTGCGTTCTTTGACAACTGAAATCCTTCTGGTTGTTGAATGTAGACTTCTTCTTCAAATTCCCCATTAAGAAAATATGATTTTACGTCCATCTGATACACTTTAATATTTTTGGATAATGCATAAGCTAAAAGCAATTGGATTGCTTCCATTCTAGCAACTAGGGAAAATGTCTCTTCAAATTTGATTCCTTCAACCTGTGCATATCCTTTACATACCAATCTAACTTTTCTCCTTGTAACATGTCCATATTCATTCAATTTATTCATGAATACCCACTTTGTGCTAATCACATTTTTATTCTTTCGTATTGGAACCAATTTTCAAATGTCATTTTTATCTATTTGATCAAATTCTTCATCCATGGATTTATTACAAAATTCATCCTTCTTGACCTCTTCAAAACTATTTTTTTCAATCATAGATGAGAGTGCTAGGTGTGTTTGTTCTGGTGAATTGATTTTTCTTCTAGTCTCAACTCCAACATCTTTGTTTCCGATAATCTGATTTGAAGGATTATTCTTCTGTACTCGTCTACTAGGTGTCTTTGGAGGCACTTGCTGAACTTGCTCTTATGCTTCTGTCAGATTCTCTTCATCTCCCCCTTCTACTTCTTTTTCATATTTTGTTTCTTCTTCGTAAAGTTGTTCCATTGATTCATTTTCTTCTTCATTTAATTCTTGTCTACCTGTTTCATCAATTTTTATGTTGATGCTTTCCACAACTTTGTTCAATCTCAAGTTGTAACACTTGGATGTTTTCCTTGTACTTGAGTAACCAACAAGTACTCCTATGTCCACATGGGAGTCAAATTTTCCCATTCTTCCATCTTCTCTTTTGATGTAGCATTTGCTTCCAAAAACTCTGAAGTGGTTCACATTTGTTGGTCTTCCTTTCCATATCTCGTAGGGAGTTTTGTTAGTGTTGTTTCTAAGAATTACTTTGTTTTGAATGTGTATTGTTGTATGCATTCTCTATGTACAAAAGATATCTGTCAATTTGGAATCCATTAGAATTGTTTGAGCCATTTCCTGTACATTCTTGTTCTTTCCTTCAACAACTGCATTTTGTTGAGGTGTCCTAGCAATGAAGAATTCCCTTTTTATTCCATGCCTGTAGTAGTAGTCCATAAATTCCTTTGAAGTGAACTCTCCTCCATTATCAGATCTCAAGCACTTGATTTTTGAATCCATTTCATTTTCAACCATTTCCTTGTAGACCTTGAAGTTTTCAAAATCTTCTGACTTATTCTTGAGAAAGAAAACTACAATCATTCTTGTATAATCATCAACTAATAACATAAAGTATTTCTCACCTTTTAAACCCTTTTTTTTAGTTGGTCCAACTAGATCAGTATGCACAATTTCTAGTGGCCTTGTCATTGAATATTCATTTGATTTGAACCTGGTCTTTGTTTGTTTTCCTTGTTGACAATGCTTGCATAAAGTGTTGGTTGGTTTCGTGATGTGGGGAATTTCTCTAAATTCTTCCCTTTTGTTGACTTTGACAAGGTCATCAAAATGTATGTGACCCATTCTTCTGTGCCATAGCCAACTTTCATATTCATTTCCTAGGAAACACTTTTAATTTCTAATTTCACTTAATACATATATGTTGCTTGAAGTTCTCGCAGTTGTTGCAATCAATTTTCCTGAACCTTCTTTTCTTATCTCGCACTTTTGTGAATCGAAAGTAGATTATGAACTTGGTCACACATTTGACTCACACTTAGAAGATTATGTTTCATATCTTCTACTAGTAGAAAAATTTCTGCCTTGGTATTCTTGTTCCTAATTCTAACTGTGCCTTTTCCAATGATTTTAGTTGAATTGTCATTTCCGAAGGAGATTGATCCATCTCTTTCCTTTCCTCATGTAAGAAACCTGTCTCTATCACCTGTCATGTGTTTTGAACAACTACTATCAACATACCAACCACGTTTCTTCTGCTTATCTTGTAGAGAGTGTGTGCATTCTTCATTGCTATACTGATTCTGGTTTCTTATCCATGTTCTTTTTTGAGGTTCCTATATGTGATTGTTGTTTTTCTGTTGTGGTTCTCTAGGAGGGACTATCATTCTGAAATATTTGGTGATGTGTCCAAAGTTGTTACATTCGTAGAATTCCACTTCAATGCTCAAATATTCAAACCTTTTGTAACTTCTTCTTTATGTTTCATTAGGCCTTCTTGGATAACTCTTTTATGTATGAATTTCAAAGTTTTTTATGTTCCTGTTGCTAGATCTGTAATTCACCACTTTATGTCCAAAATTATTACATGCATAACATTAACCAAAAAAGATAGTTTGATACCTGGGAGTTGAATATATTCTGAAAGGAGGTAATCTTATGAATCCTTTTTCTTCCTGAGGCTTATTTGTTTCCATCAATCGTTGATTCTGAAATCTAAATCTTCTCAGTGGAGGAGTGTTCCTGTAATTTTATTTGTAGACCTTCCTATCCCCTTTGATTGTTTCTGCATAGATTTTTGGAGATGTTTTTTGTTTTGTTGTTTTGGAGCTTGATCCTTTTTCTATCTGATTTCATCCAAGTTCGGACTTGTCATGATGAGTTTTTTGACTGCTGATAATGTCATTCAAAACTTTTGATTTGTTCTGCATATTTCTTTTTTGAAGATCATTTCTTAATGTGACAATCTCTGCTTCCAAATTTCAAATGATCATGTCTCTTCCTTCTAGTTGTTCTTTGAGTGCTTCTTCAATTCTTTTATCTTCTTCAATTTGAACCTTCAAATTTGTGATCATTTGTTCTAGCTCTTGAGTGTCTTTTTTCTTGTCTAGTTCCACTTGTAGTTTATTGTTTTTCTTCTTTTCTCTTTTGATAACTTCTATGGCACACAATAATTCTTTTTTGTAGTCAAATTATTCCTCTTCATATTCTTCTTCAGCCTCTTCATATTATTCTTCAGAGTCTTATTCATTAGAGTCTTCTACTGCCATGAATAGAACTCTTTTTGTACCACTGTCACTGACTTCATCTTCATTTGATGATGAGATGTCTTCTTTGGTGCATAATCTTTTCTTGAAAACTTTCTTTGTGGTCATTTTTCCTTTATATGTTTGTTTGTTATTTGAGTAAGCTTCATCATTTCTCTTTTTCTTATGAGGATGTTTTTTAGAAAAATGACAAATACCATCACAATTAAAACAAATCAAAGGAAGCTTACCTCTATACCAGTCGTTGGTTCCCCTATTCAATCTTCTAACAAAGTTGGCCACTTCTTCATCATCTTTCGAGACGTCACTAATGCTACTATGTTCTTTTTCTTTTTGTTTTCCCTTTTTCTTTGACCTTTTCTATGCTTTGAATGATGCTTCTTTTATATCTGGATTTTCCTATTCAGTTCTCATTTCATATGCTGTGAAGATTCCATGTAGTTCATCCATGCTTATTGCTTTCAGATCTTCTCTTTCTTCTAGTGATGATATCTTAGGGTCAAATCTCATAGGAAGAGATTGTTAATTCTAACCTTGTACAATATTTACTGCAAACGGATATTCAGAAAAAGAACAAAAAATATATAATGGAAAATACAAACATTACACAGAGAGATTTCCCCTGGAAACCCAAACCGGGAAAACCGACATATTCTATATTATTCATCATGTTACAATGTTTACAATACAAAATACATATAGGATCCAATGACATCCAAAACCCTAACCCAATGACCTGGATTAGTCCAAAACCTTAATTCCTTAACCGAAAATAGAAAACCAATGGCAAAGAAACCATGTGCTGAAAAACCACCTAAATATAATGCGGTCCCAAGGCAGAAAAAATGTGGTCCCAATGCATATTTTTTTTTCTCAGGGGCACTTCCCTCGAACCCCTGCGTGCCTGGTGCATACGCCCAGACACAACTACTCATGCAAATCATATAACACATACCCAACATTCTCCCACTTTTTTTTTTCTTTGCACATAGGGGGTTACAGGGTTACATAGTCAATAATCCAGGGCAACAATGCCCATGGATCCTCTACACCAAGAGAACTTATCAGTGCTCATAGATTTTGTTAATGAATCTACAACATTCTTCAAAGTGTCCACCTTCATCAACAATACTTTCTTTTCTTCAACCATGTTTCTCACAAAGTGATATTGAATATCAATATGCTTTGTCTTTGAATAATGAGTTGGGTTCTTTGCTAGAAAAATTGCACTCTAACTGTCACAATTTATTCTTACAGCTTGTTGTACAAACTGTTACACATTATTTTCGTCATCCCTCTAACTGTTAATGATGTAAACCTATCTGTAGTCTTCAGAGGGGTCAGTGGCCTGAGTTCCTGAAGAAGGAAGGGAGAACAACTTTTCCTGAGAAAAGAAGTTGCATTTTCCCTTGTAAAAACCTTATAAAAAAGGAAGTTCACAGGTTGCTATATAGGTAGGATGCGAGAATGCCTGATTCTCACAGGTTGACCATAGCTAGGGTGTGAGATGTTCGCAGGTTTCTCTATAGGCAGGGTGCGAGAATGCCTACACATGGGAAACATAAGTGTTTTCTCGAATCTTCTAGAAGGAGAAGCTTCTATGGTGAGGTGGCATCCGAATGGTTTGGATCTTACTCGCTTTCATGATTTAGTTAGATCATCCTAACCTCCTCACCTTATCCTCTTCAACTTATAAAAGGAGAGGAGTTCTCATGGAGAAAGTTAGCTTTGGTTAGCTTTTGGTTGGCTTGGAATTATTATCTTGGTTGGAGTAGCTTTGAGATTTTCTTTGTCAAGATAGATTGTGAGTAGGTATCAGATCCATGGTCTCAGAATCCTTGGAGAAAGAAGTGTGTGGGGAACAAAGGACAGTTGGAAGGGACCTTACGACATCAATGCCATGGTTGTAATCTCTCTTTCACATTTAATATGATACAATAATATGATTCTTTCCTATAAAGCTTGTTGTGTTTTATTGTATGATTCCTTGATCACATACATAGGTTTATATTGAGTTTATGCTATTACTATAACTTTGGTTGGTTGTGTTCTTTTGCAGGATCATCATTGTATGAGCATTGGAACAGAGCTAGGATGGTGATGGCGAGAGGAAGCGACATTTAAATGGTATGTCACTCATCCCTCTTTAGTTAGTAAATTCAATATCTAAAACTT
>ML802780.1:232209-268066 GCA_009831015.1 Picea engelmannii
CTTGTTGTGTTTTATTGTATGATTCCTTGATCACATACATAGGTTTATATTGAGTTTATGCTATTACTATCACTTTGGTTGGTTGCGTTCTTTTGCAGGATCATCATTGTATGAGCATTGGAACAGAGCTAGGATGGTGATGGTGAGAGGAAGTGACATTTAAAAGGTATGTCACTCATCCCTCTTTAGTTAGTAAATTCAATATCTAAAACTTAAGGAAAACGTCATGTTCTGGTGTGTTTTGCTCTAGATCTAGGTGGATCTAGGGAGATCAGTTAGTGTCCGCACCTATCGATTTGTCCGATAACACCAACCCAATACATGCACACAATATTTGTAACCATATTGCTTCCTTACTTGCATGAGTAGCTGCCATGTATTCAACTTCTGTGGTTGAAAGTGCCACTACAACCTGTCTTTTGCTCATCCAACTTATTGTTTCTCCAAACAGGTTAAATACATACCCACTTGTAGATCTCCTACAATCCAGATCTACATCTCATTCTACATCCAAAAATCCATGTATATACACCACTCTGTCCAACATCGGTCTTCCTTTGTAGCACAATCCATAGCTAGCAGTGCCACGCAAATACCTGAAAACCATTTTTACTTCTTTCCAATGTTCCTTCCCTGGTTTTGACATATACATGCTCAAAACTCCCACTGCATGTGCAAGGTCTGGTATAGTACAGACCATTTCATACATCAAACTACCAATTTCACTCACATATGGAACACAAGACATGTCCTCCTCCTCTTCATGTGTCTTGGGACACTGATCCACAGATAAATTTACACCAACAGGAATAGGAACCTTGATCGGTTTAGATTCCTGCATTTTAAACCTCTGCAATATTGTCTCAATGTATTTTCTTTGATTTAACCAGAGTTTCCTCCTTTTCCGATCTCTTTTAATCTCCATGCCCAAAATGAAATTTGAAGCACCGAGATCCTTCATGTCAAATTTAGAGGACAATTGAGTTTTCACATCCTGGATAATCTCCTTGTTGTTTCCTATCAGCAACATGTCATCCACATACAAGACCAAATAAGTCAATTGATCACCAATTAATTTAAAATACACACAGTGATCCTCTTTGCTTCTTGTGAAGCCAAGTCCCAACATATAAGTATCAAAATTTTGATACCACATCCTTGGTGATTGTTTTAAACCATACCGGGAACTTTTCAGCTTGCATACCAGCTCCTTTTTTCCCTTTACAACATAACCTTATGGTTTCTTCATATAGATTTCTTCTTCTAAATCCCCATGTAGGAATGATGTCTTCACATCCATTTTTTCTATGTCAAAATCAAATGCAATAGCAATAGATAATAGTAACTTTGCAACAGGAGAAAAAATCTCACCAAAATCAACTCCCTCAACCTAGGAATAACCCTTTGCTACTAACCGAGCTTTGTATTTCTCCATTTTTCCTTCTGCATTAAACTTCTTTTTAAATACCCATTTGTTGCCAATGGGATTTCTTCCAGTTGGCAACTCCACTAGATCCCAAGACTCATTCTTATCCAAATATGCCATTTCTTCGTCCATGGCCCTTTTCCAGATATTTCCATCCTCTGAATCCACTACCTCCCTGATAGTTCTAGGATCATCATCAGTAATAGACAAAGAAAAATTTGAACGGAAATAAGATGGAATATACCTTTATGGTAGCCTTCTTTCTCAATCTGATCTCCTCAATACTGGAGTATGAGGATCTTCTTCTTCTTATTCATGTTCTTCTGTAGAGT
The DNA here is from genome assembly GCA_009831015.1 of Picea engelmannii. Taxonomy (NCBI): domain Eukaryota; kingdom Viridiplantae; phylum Streptophyta; class Pinopsida; order Pinales; family Pinaceae; genus Picea; species Picea engelmannii. The sequence continues at coordinate 233,968 of ML802780.1, forward strand.
CTGATTCCTCATCCTTTAAATCAAACTCTATCTTCTCTGGTTCTTCCTTACTTGGTAGGACTTCCTGTTTAACAGCATCCTTCATTTCTCTAAATACCACATCTTAGTTATACACTACCTTCTTAGTTTCTGGGTTCCAAAGATTATAACCTTTGACACCATCTTTATATCCAATAAAGATACACTTTTCATCCTTCTTATCTAGCTTACTGTTGTTTTCCTTTGTAACATGAACATATGCATCACAGCCAAAAACCTTGAGATGTGTGAGAGAAGGTTCATTACCAGTCAATACCTCTTGTGGAGTCTTTTCATCCAACACTAATGAGGGTGATCTGTTGACCAGGTAACATGCAGTACCCACTGCCTCTTCCCACAATTCTTGCCCTAACCCAACACCACTGAGCATGCACCTTGATTTTTCGATCAGCGTCCTGTTCATCCTTTCTGCAACTCCATTATGTTGAGGTGTATATGGAGTAGTCTTATACCTTGCAATATCGCACTTCTTACAGAAGTCTCCAAATTCATTTCCGCAGAACTCTCCACCATTATCTATCCTCAACACCTTAATTCTTTTCTCTATTTGATTCTCAACAAGAGCCTTAAACTCTTTAAACCTGTCAAAGACTTCATATTTCTTCCTGAGGAAATATATCCAAGTCTTCCTCGTGAAGTTATCTATAAATAAGACATAGTACACATATTTTCCCAATGATGGGACTGACACAGTTCCAAAAACATCACTGCGAACTAGAAATAAAATTTCTTCTGCCCTCATTGCACCAGAGGGGAATCTTACCCGATTATGCTTCCCATATAGACAATGTTCACAAAAATCAAAATCCAGAGAAAAGTTAAACATACCTTCAACCATACCTTTATCGTGTAGTAGTTGAATACCCTTCTCTCCAATATATCACAGTCTTTGATGCCACAGCATAACCTTTTCTCTAGAGATTGTAGGAGTTATTTCTTCTTCAAATCCAATATCAGTAACAATGGAACTATTACACCCATCACTAATATTTCTTCCTTGCAGCTTATACAGAGTTCCAAACCAAACTCCCCTCAACAACACCACTGCTCCTCGAACCATCCTGCAGGTTTCCTTTTCAAATATTGTTTTTACCCCTGCATCATCCATTTTTCTTACATAAATCAAATTTTTGGACAAACCTGGGATGTGCAGAACACCAGGAAATTTTCTAATCCTTCCATCTATGAGCCTCAACTCAACTCTTCCTCTTCCTATGATTCAAGTTGACGAATCATTACCTAAGAAAACATTACCTCCATCATACTTTTCATATTCGCAGAACCACTCCCTGTGGGGAGTCATATGAAATGATGCACCAGATTCAACCAACCATGCCTCATGATCTACATGTGTGCTTGAAGAGGCCAAGTACACATCCCCTCCTTCTTCCTTGGAGGTCTTTTCTTCTGTATAAGAAGATTCTTCAGATCCCTTTTTTTTCTCAACTTTGTATCTACACTTCTTCTTGTAGTGCGCTTCTTTTCCACATCTCCAACATACCCTCACAAACTTTCTAGGAGATTTAGATCTACCCTTAGACTTAGATCTCCCACTTGAGAAATTAGATCTATTTCTTTCCTAGGAACATCCTCTTGCAAATAATGCGTCTGTGCTATGTCCTTCCATATTCTTCCGTCTCATCTCCTCTGATAATAAGGATGAGACCAATTATTCAAACTTCAAGGAATTTTTATTACTACCCATGCCCACAACCAGACTATCCCAAGAGTCTGGTAAAGAACACAACAAACTAATACATTTATCTTCATTTGAAATTTTAATCTCAATAGATACTAACTAACTTACCACAGTATTGAAGGCGTTCAAATGCTCTGCCACTGAGTCTCCATCTCTCATCCTCACATTATACATATTATTTATTAGGAATAGTTTATTTACCAGGGACTTAGACTAATACAACTTCCCCCACTTTTCCCATAAATCCTCAGTTGTAGCTTCCTCTAACACATTCAGTAATACTGAACCAGAGAGACACAATCAAATTGTGCTCTTTGCCTTCTGATCCAACTTTTTCCAATCATCTGCAGAAGTTCCTATAGGTGCAGTACCTGGATCTACCACGATACACTGATCTCTTTCCACCAACAGATCTTCCATATTGAGCTTCCATAGCTCAAAACTTTTCCCATTAAGCTTCTCGATCTCCATCTTCAAATTTCTTGCCATTTGTTTTCGCTCGAAAAAGAAATACCGCAGATCTCCCACTATAACAAGGCTTATCACAGTCACGAGCCAAACCCTTGACCACAAAGGCTTCCCCTTGAATCCAATAAATCTATGATACCAAATGTAAATTATAACCTTGTACAATATCTACTGCAAACAGATATTCAGAAAAGGAACAGAAAAGATACAATGGAAAATACAAACATTACATAGAGATTTTTCCCCTGGAAAGCCAAACCGGGAAAACCATCATACTCTATAGTATTCATCATGTTACAATGTTTACAATACAAAATACATATAGGATCTAGCGGCATCCAAAACCCTAACCCAATGGCCTAGATTAGTCCAAAACCCTAATTCCTTAACCGGAAATAGAAAACAATCAACAAAGAAACCATGTGTTGAAAAAACACCTAAATATAATGCGGTCCCGAGACAGAAAAAATCTGATCACAATGCAGATTTTTTTTTTCTCGGGGGCACTGCCCCTGAACCCCCACGCTAGGGGCTCTTCCCGCCTGTGCGCCCGGTGCATACACTACTACTCATGCAAAAAATATAACACATACCCAACAGAGATCTTAGTACCTTTTGAACAATTACATATTCTTTGATTTCTTCTCCCAATTCCATGATTGCATTTACTGTTTCATCAACTCATAAAAACTAAGCTGCAATATTCTCATATTCCTTCATATTTATTTTTTCAAACTGACCTCTATAAGTTTGAAGCTTTGCTTCTTTGACTTTTGAATCTCCTTCATAAATATTTTGAAGTTTGTCCCAAATATCATTAGTAGATTTACAATGTGTAAATTTGGTGAATACAAATTCTCCAAGACCATTCAGAAGTGCATTTGTGGCTTTGGAATTATTCTGACCGAGTTTCATTGCTTTGTCATTTGTTAGCAGAATTGCTAGTGTTGTGTATCCATCTACAATTGATTTCCAAATTTCAAATCCCTATGCCTGTATATATATATGTCTTCATCCTTATGCTCCAAAATGCATACTTATGTCCATCAAACTATGGTATTCCATTTTTATACATGTTGTTTCTCTCCGTGATCTATCTTTCAGTGCTTAAACTAATTTCTAAAGGAACCAGATTTGATACCAATTGTTGGATTACTAAGAGGGGGGGTGAATTAGTAATAGATAAATATAATCCTTTTTTCCATATAATGCAAGTGATATATCAATGTAGAATTATCATCCAATATTTCCAGAGTAAATAAACAATGAACAAATGAACAATCATACACATACACAGTACACCAATGTTTTATGCGGAAACCCAAAGTGGGAGAAAACCAAAAAATTATTTTTATTATATGTATTGAAGAATTACATTCATTGGAAGCACCAACTTCCTTTGTTTTCCAGCTGCAACTAGAAGGAGGCTCCAACCCCCTAGTTTCTCAAGCTACAACCTGAGGGAAGCTCGAACTCCCCAATTCTCTAGCTACAATGAGGAGGCTACAACCCCCTATGTTATTTGGCTACAACCGGAAGGTGGCTACAATAACTTGTCCTTGCCCCTTCCAACCGCCCTAAAGTTGAAGTAGAATGATGGAACCAATGTCACACTATCACTATGAGATATACCATTATACAATTGTATCAATCTGTACCACTGACCTGCAACCAACCTGTACAAATTCCTTATAATAAATATGTACCTGAATTGATCATGTATCAACAAAATACAATAGGTACATGACCTATAGTGTTGCAGCACGCGTATATACGGGCCCTATTTGTTATGCAGCCCATGTATGCACTTCTAACCTTGTGTAACTTCTTTCACATAGATATGTAACCTGTCATTGTATCCAGACTGTATTTGTACCCTGTGCATGCATCCTCATACATATATCTCTCTAGTCATGTGCCATAAGTGTGTGTAATCATGAATAGGTATAATAAGCCTCACATGATCTATACTTCAAACCCTTTTTGATATCCAACCTCTCAATACATCAACCAATACAAGCTCTCAACCATATACCACAAAAACCCTTAGCCATATGCAAAGAAATACAAGATGTGCCTCAACAAGAAGTATCAATGATAAATATACCAGCACTGTATTTCTGTAGATGTGACTTATACAAAAGATCACATGCAGCCACTAGTCTCTCTAGGGAGAATTCTCAAATCTCCATAACCATTTCTCATGCATACATCAAAATCCAACTATTCATAGAAATAAGACATACCTTTTGAACCAATGGATAGATATGATGTATATGAGAATTGTATACCTTCCTAGGAGCTTGATCTCAAAATATAGAACCTCTACATCTTCAGCTTCACAAGTTTTCATGGATTTACGAACATGTACACACCCTAATACATTGTCAGCCTATGTATGTACGCACCCTAATACATTGTCATCCCATGTACGCCTCAAAACTTAGGGTTACTTTGTATTCACTGTAATTCCAAAACTTTCATTCTCAACCCTTCGTACTACCTCATACTTTCGCAACTTCAGATGTATCAATGAGTAATTGCAATAGTCCTTACAGAACAAAATATATTCAATGTGTTCAAGTGTAATTAAATGAGAGAGCCTTGCCTCTTATTTATACTTTCATGTAGCATCCCACTTTCCTTATTTTAGAGAGTTCTCCATTAACTTTATTATTTAAATAATTTCTTTTGCAAACACTTTTACTTTTTGGGGCTTCTAGATGACTCATGAGGGTTCTCCAACTTCACATGGCCATAACTCTCTAACCGTGAAGAGTTATGTGACGTTCCACATACCACCGGAAATGGAATGACATGTACTATCCATATAGAATAGTCTTACCTAAAAATATATCAAAAATCATACCATTATCCATCAAACAAACTTGGGTCCATTACCCAAACCTTTGTTCTATTGGAATTTGCTACCGAACTTTTTTCAAGGGTTGACATCAATGACAACCGACCCAATTAATCAAGAATGATAATTAGACAAATACTTATCAAAAATTAATGAAATAATTTAATTGTATAACAAATAACCAAAAATATCAGTTGCCAACCATTGTTTTGTTATCTCTTTTGTCATTGTTACACAGACCTTTTTAATCTATTTTATAGAATAGGGATGCCAAAATGATATTGTGATTATGAGGGGAATATAATGAGAGAAAAGTGGTAGCATGACATGGACATAAAATGGATAATGTTCGTATAAAAATAAATCAAATAAAATAATCAAACATATCTCTGTTCATACCTTCACAATTCAATCAGTATTCATTTTTTAAACAACCATCTAAGCTATCACTTCCTTTATAAATTTCTTGTTGACTTTAAAAAAACAATTCATATGCCCATAAATACTCAATTATAGTAGCCTTTGCATCTATATAATATTTATATAGCAATCCTATCAACAATATTGCAATCGATATGATGAACATAATAATCCTTTGAGCCACAACAATTTAAAACTCCAATGCTAAATCTCTTTTTCTTTTTAAACCAATAGAAAATGCACAGTGATTCTGACCATTTGTATCCACTATTTATTCTTTAAAATTAAATAAGAATATGAACAGTGTTAACCACCATTTTTGCATTATTCAAACACTGTTCGACATAATCAACTAGGAGAAAAATCATAATTGGCCCCAATCCTTTCATACATAGGTCTCCTTCAAATATAATCAACCTAAGAATTGAATTGATTAGCATTCATCAAATAACATGCAACTCCTGAGCCAAAGATTCACATAAATTAGCATGTGCAAAAAAATTGGCCAACAAGAAACGGAGCCAACTTGTGCCCAATCGACCAAGCACACATAATGTTTATTTACCCGTGAATGGATTAAAATGATATCAAGATCGCATTTAGGGTTTAAACATAGCAAATGGATAATAAGAGCAGTTGGTTCGTTTAGAGGACTAAATCCTCAAAAATGAAGACATCTTGTGCCTTTTATAATTTACCACAAACATTTAACAAGTAACCATAATATCGATAGTGAGGGTTGCCAAAATGATAGTCAATCACCTCCAGTAGAGAATGAGAAGAAGAAAAATCTTAAACAATACTGTAAAATGCGTGCCCAAGCACAAACCGGCACCCAACCAAAAACATATATAATTCTTCCATTTAACTTTTGGGTGATGTTAAGCCCAACTGTGCACTACTTTTCAAGAAACAACGTTAATGAGGGAAACTCTATGATAGTTGACAACTCGATGTTTTTCCAATTCAAGGAAAAGAAAGTTTTAAACTTTCAACAGTTCACCTTGCAATCAGAGAATCGAAACATATCAACCACAGAGATGAAAAAGGTGTAGAAAATATTAACACAAAGAGAGGTTGTAATACCCACGCACAAAGCTTAGAGCTTGTCAAACATAGAAATAAATTTCCATAGAGAACCATAGCCAAAAACCCAAGCTGACTAAGTATTCATCACTGCCATTTTATCAATAAAACCATTCACAGATTACATGCAACGAGGAGAGCATAACCATTCCCTTTTTTTTTTTTTTTTAAATGACAACAGTTCTGAATAATCACCATAAGAATCCATGGATGCAACACCAATACACAGTTCAGATAACCCATAATAGCTTAAGAAAAACATAGACCTCAAGCAATTCTGAGCCAAAAATTGATTCGAAGTGTAGAGGAACCATCATGGATGGAAGAGTAAGGAACCCATACCTGGAAAATTCTATGTGAGGAAGAGAGTTAGACTATATGCTTCCTTCGTGACAAAAAATTGTGGAGCATCAACAACCATCAAAGCCAAAAACCAAAATGAAAGCATGACTAGGCTGACGACCTTAAGGGTTGTTTGAGTGACATGCAGTAAATGCACATCGCTTCCCTCTCCAACCACATTTAATTCAACATACAATCCAGCCAATTCATCATAGAACTAAGCATTTAATCAACCACATAACCATTTCCATATCCAATTTTCATACTGCGCCACCTTTGGTAATGTCAAACTCTCCAAAATAATAATGTGTTATAACATTAACCCATGTGCATTCAACATATATCATCCAATAAGGTGCATAAGTCTAGTAGAAAAGGTTTGTTGCACCTGTTTTGTCATAATAATACATAGCATTAGAGCTTGTGTATATTCCTTTTATTTAAAAGAGCTCCCATATCATATCGTATATCAAGATCATATTAAACCAATTAATGTCATTTTCAATTGTAATATAAAAAAAAAAATTATAATAATCCTTTCATCCATAAGGTAGTCTTAACATAATCTGAGATTGATCAACAAAACTATTAGTGCCATGCATTAATCAACCAATCATCTTATGTCACCATAACATTTTAACCATGATTAGAAACATCAAAATGTAGAAGACTGTGTTGATACCATCACAATAGAAAATAAAATATAAGTGCAAAATATCCATCATAGCACCACATGTCTACAAGGGGGTCGCACCTACTATTTTATTATTAATATAAATAATTAATAGAGCTTGGCAATCATTTGAGAGCATAGTATTCATCATTGCATTTTTAAGCATCAACAACAGAGAGGGTATTTCATCAACCTAGGTGTTGGAAACAATGAGGAACCTTATCGTAGAGTTGCAAACATTCAAGGATGATAATGTGAAACTAAATAAATCAAAAGAAGATCAACAAGAAATAAATGAGATATTGTTATGAAGTATATCAATGAAAAAGAGCCTGAATAATAATGACGTGGATGAGGAAGTTAGTAAAAACTCTTCAAAGGATTTCATCCATGGAATAGAGAAAGATAAAAAATCTTCTAATGACACACATATGATTGACAATAGAGCATCTACAATAAGGAAAATAAAACATATGGACCATTTAGATGGATAATTTATGAAAATCAAACCTTCAACTTTTGATGGAGAGTCCATAACTGGTGAAGAGGTAGAAGGTTGGTTACTTGACATAAAGAAGTACTTATAGATTTACAATTACTGGAGTAATATGAAAACAAGGATGGCTATCTATAATTTGAAAGGTAAGGCGAATATATGGTATATGGACTTGAACCTGCCAAAGGACTAAAAGAAAAGAAAATGGAATGGGGATATTTTAAGAAATAATACTTGTCTGAAAGTTATTATGAGAGAAAAAACAAAGAGTTCTATAAGCTGAAGTTAGGACAGATGTCTATGGAGGATCTAATTACTAAATTTCTGGTACTATTGAGATTTGTGCCTTATATAAAATATGAAAAGCTAAAGGTTCATAGGTTTTTAAGTTGCTTACCCTAGTCATATAAGTACAAAATATAGTTTGATAATCTAAAAACTTTAAATGAAGTGATGCGAAACGAAATAATATGCTATGAACAATACAAAGAATGATTTGAAAATCCAAAGGCATTGAGAGAAATGAAACAAGAGAAACGAAATCAATGGAATAAGGGTTTCAAGCCATCACAATTTCATAATATGTCGAAAGGACATCAAGAACATAAATCCTTCATAAACTCACCACAAGTACAGGGAAACATGTCAGTTAATTTGGCATTCAAGAAAAAAATTGATAATCCTAGAGAACCATTGAAATTTTGGAGATATGGCAAACCATATTTGTTCAAAAACTATCCATACATAAATGCTGCAAAAAAAACTATTCAAAACATACAAGAAGCTTCAACAATTGGAGATATTGGCAAAAATATTCTCTAAAATGGATTTAAGGTATTGTTATCATCAAGTCAAAATAAAAGATGAAAACATAAACAAAACAACATTTAGGACACACTATGGACATTATGAGTTTGTAGTAATCCCATTTGGAATTATTAACGCACCAAATACTTTCATGTGTTTAATGAATAGTATATTCAACAAATACTTGGATAAATTTGTATTGATCTTTATTGGTGATATAATAATCTATTGAAAGTCTGAAGAAGAACACAAAAAACATTTGAAAATAGTACTATAGACCCTAAGAGAGCATAAACTATATGCTAAGTTTGATAAATGCCACTTCTATCAAAGAAAGGTAGAATATTTGGGACATGTAATATCAAAAGATGGTATTGTGGTAGACCCTGAAAAGATTAAATATTTTATGGAATGGCCTATTCCTAAGAATGTAGAAGACATACGATGGTTCATGGGGATTACCGGAGGTTTATCGAAGGATTTTCCAAAATTTCCTATCTTATTACATCATTGCAGAAAAGGGGAACAAAATTTATCTGGCCTAAAAAATGCCAAGACAATTTTGATAAATTGAAAGGCTCACTAACTACAACATCAATCCTTAAAGGGGTTGATTCTTACAAGGATTTTATAGTATGTGTAGATGCAAGTAAAGAGAGATTAGGAGAAGTATTGTTGCAAGATGGACATGTAATTTTTTATGAATCTCAAAAATCGAAGGAACGTGAAATGGATTACATAACTCATGACATGGAGTTAGCAGTTGTGATTCATGCACTAAAAATGTGGGGGCACTACTTAATGGGAAGAAAATTATTAGTATTAACAGACAACAACGGGGTGAAACATATTTTTAGTCAACAATATCTCAATGCAGGACAAGCAAGGTGGTTAGCCTTTTTAAGAAAATTTGATTTGGAAGTTCGACACATCAAAGGAAAGGAGAATAAAGTCACAGATGCACTAAGTCGAAGAACTAATGAATACATGAAATTATTATTAGCAAAAAAAAAAGTGATATTGAGCACAAAATTAAATCTGCAAGCATAAATGATGTAGAATACATCAAAACATTAGAGCAATTGTGGAAAAATGAAGGGAATTTGAATAGTACATATTTTAGTATCGACAAAAATGGACTATTAAAGTTCAAAAACAAAACTTATGTACCTAATTCTATCGATTTAAAGTTGTTAATCCTAAATGAGTTGCATCAAAATATGTATTCTGGTCATCCTAGGCATCAGGAAATGATAGCATCATTGAGAAAACAATTTTATTGGCCTAATATGAAATCTAAAATAAAAAATTACTTATCTAAATGCTTAGATTGTCAATAGGTAAAAGTTGAACGTCAACATCCAGTAAGTTTATTACAACCCTTTCCTATACCAAAATGGAAATGGGAAATTATTTCAATGGATTTCATTATAAGTTTTCCTAAAACTCAAAAAAAAAATGATTCAATCATGGTAGTAATTGATAAATTGAGTAAGTCTACTAACTTCATACCTGTGAAATCTACTTATTAATCTATTAATATCACTGAAATTTTTATGAAATAGATATTTAGATTGCATGGAATTCCTATAATGGCGATTTCAGATAGAGAAGCCAAATTTACATCAAATTTCTAGAAATAATTGTTTGCATATCTGGGGACTAATTTGAATTTCAATACAGGTTATCATCCGCAAATGGATGGAGAGATCATACAAATTAGATTATCAAAGATATGTTATGAATTCACGTAATAAAAAAACCAACTAAGTCGAAAGAGTACTGACACTTAGTCAAATTTTCATGCAATAACAATTATCAAGCATCGACAAAAATGAGCCGCTTCGAAGTTTTATATGGCAAGAAATGTACAACTCTAATAATTTTGAATAATATAGTTGACCGAATAATGGTTGGACCTGAAATGCTCCAAGAAATGGAATAGATGGTCAAAAAGGTGCAACAAAATTTAAAGGTTGCGCAAGATTGACAGAAAATTTATGCAGATCAGAAAAGAAAACATCAATAATTTAATGTGGAGAACATGATCTGGATTTAGGAGCTGAATGAACTTACTAACATACAGAATACAACAAACATAGAGATATGAATAATAACACAAATATCAAGTGAACAATATCTTCTATTGAATAATGAAATAGGATGAAACTGTAAAACTGCATAACTGAAACACTTGCTTGAATGGTGGTAGCTATCTATGAGAAGAGATGTGGCTTCTATGCGCATCTATCTAATCAGAATGAATTACAATGAGGATCTAGAGGAATTGTTTACATTACTCATGAATTTAAAAACCTTAGACATCCAAAAACCTAACCCTAGGAGGTTGAACGTTGAAAGTCTTGTGGGCCCCTATGGGTAAGTTGGTACCTCAACTTCCTAGGGTCATAACGTTTGCATACAACCTCCATTTTAGACCCGTGATAGCCCGTCAGAAAGGTCTTTTAGAGAAATATATATTCCATCGTCAAACTCCAACTTCGTCTACAGTTTAACTGTTACAAGCCAAAAAAACACGGTTTAGATCTCCAAAACGACCCTGTAAGTACAACAAGATGTCCTGACATGAAAACATACAAAACAAGCTAGTTGGATTAGGTGAGATGAAACCAATATCCACCTAGAATATGTGTAGGTCTTCAGACAACCCCAAAAGTGTGGAACCCACAATTACAAAGAAGTACAGAAGAACATGTTGAACTAAAAATGGACAAGAGGAGCCAATTGGAATAGGTGGGTGGCCACCAATAGACAATTGGATAAATCATCCCCCCTTAGGAAGCAATGGTATCCATTGCATTGAGTTCCCCCGTTAGGTGAGGAAACTTTTGCTGGATTTTGACATGGGTGAGCCACTTTCCTTGGTGTAGGAGTTTTCCTTCGTTTACAACTCGATAAATTTTGATCCTCTGTTGGTGAGTGCCCTTGACCTGTGTGTCCACTATCTGATCAGTGGATGATTGTTCCATGCAGTCAGGGTTGAGCTTTGTGGGTGTCAGTTTCCTTGTAAAATATGGTCAAAGGAGGTCCACATTGAAAACTGGGTGCAGGCCAAGGAAGGGTGGAGTGTTGAGCTCAAAAGAATTGCTACCTGTGGCCCTGGTGATAGTGTAAGGCCCATAGCAAAGTGGGAGGAGCTTCGGATGGTGACCTATGAGACACTCCTTATACAAATGTAACCAGACTTTGTCGCCAACGTGAAGCTGGTGTGGTACCATGTTTTGATCATGGCGTCGCTTAAACTTAGCATTGGATTTCTGCAAAATCTCTTGGACCTATTTGAGGATGTGCTGAATCCTCTCAATGAATTTGGTGGCTTTTTCAGTTGCATATTGATCATGGGAAGATTATGTCGGTGTGGTGGCAAGAGGAAGTGAAACATCAATGGGTCCCAAGGGTTGGAATCCCAGCCCCACCTGAAATGGGATATGACTGGTGGAGCTATGGAGAGCCCTGTTGTAACTGTGTTGAACATAGAGGATACTCTCATCCCATGTACATGGATTCTTTTAGTTGTACATGTGCATTATGTTCACAATCATCTGATTGACAACCTATGTTTGGTCATCTATTTGCGGGTGGAAAGAAATGGATTTTGTGAGCTTGGTTTCCAACAGTGACCAGAGACTTGACCAAAATGTGTCAAGGAACCTACTGTCCAGATCAAAGATTATGGTCTGTGGTATCCCAAAGTGGACCCACCCTCATTGGAATAAGATCTTGGAATATATACCACTATGATATTCTTCTTGCAGGATATGAGGATGTCCATCTTCGAAAACCGATCAATGACCACGAATACATAGTCATTTCCTTTTCTGGTGGACGAAAGACCAGGCATATAATCCATTGATATGGATTCCAAAGGCTTCTCAAGAGTAGGACAAGAGGTGTATAAGCCTTGCTTCTTGATGGTTGGCTTGGCAATGGCACAAACAATGCAAGATCTCATATACTTTTTGATGTCTTGTTGAAGTTTTGGCCAATAAAAGTGTTTCTGAAGAAAGACCACATTTTTCTCCATGCCAAAATGTCTTGTCATCTAACTATAGTGGTTTTCCAAAATCATCCTTTCATGTTCTCTTATAGGAACATAGATATGGCCCAGGTGGCATAATAGTCTATTTTGAATGTGAAAATCGGTGACAGTCACACATGTACCCATGAGTTGATAGGTGGTGGCGAAGTCTAGAACTTGATGATAAATTTGGGGCCACTCAGATGTTTCATGTCCATAAGAATGGAGCACACTGGTCAGTGCAACCACATGAGGTCGGCTGAGGCAGTCAGCTACATGATTTGAGATACTTGTCTTATACTTGATGTTGAGATGGAAATGCTATATGTAGGTGGACCACTTCTAATGGCAGTCGTTCTACAATTTTCTTGTGTTTGTATGAACTGCAGAGGCTTGTGATTAGTGTGTATGGTAGTCTCCTTTCCCAGAATGTAATGTTTCCATTGACGACAGGCTTGTACAATGGAATACATTTCCTTGTCATAGGTGGGGTATTTTTGAAAATTATCTGAGAGTGTCTCACTATGGTATGCCACCGGATAACTGTGTTGAGTGAGAACTACGCCCGCAGCATAGTCAGATGCATCAGTCTCAATATTGAATGGTTGTTGTAGATAGGACAAGGAGATTAATAGAGTTTAGCATAAGCGATGCTTCAGATCATGAAATTCTTGCTGTTGTTCCTTCCCCCACACGAACTTGGCCCTTCCACCACCATTGGTCACCTGGTTGAGGGCCCATGCAATATGGGAGAATCCCAACATGAACTGCCAGTAGACGTTGGATAGTCCCGAGAAGATCCGAAGCTTGGTCAGTGTGGTTGGGGCTGGCCAGTCACAGATGAATTGGATCTTAGTTGGATCAACATGTACCCCATGCTCACCAACAATGTAGCCCAAGTATTGGACCTTGTTCATTACAAAAGATCATTTTTCCAAGTTGGCATATAGCCTATGCTGCCGCATAGTGCTCACAAACTGTTGAATATGCAACATGTGCTCCTCCCACGTTCTTTTGAAGATGAGTATTTCATCCAAATATACAACCACAAAGGAGTTGGTGAAGGGTCTCAATACATAATCCATTAACCTCATGAAAGTGGTTGGTGTATTTGTTAAGCTGAAGGGCGTGACTAGCCATTCAAAGCTACCTTATTTAGACTTGAAGGATTTCTTCCATACATCAGTTGGTTCAATGGGAACCTGGTGGTAGCCATACTTTAGGTCAATATTGCTGAAGAACTTTTCCCCTTTGATTTGATCAAGAAGGTCATCAATCCTAGGAATGGGGTACCAGTTCCTGACTGTGATTTTGTTTAAGGATCTATAATCAATGCAGATTCGCCAAGTCCCATCCTTCTTCTACACCAGTATAATCGGTCTTCCGCAAGGGGATGAGTTGGGTATGATGTGCCCCTTTTGAAGAAGCTCTTGGATCTGACGCCTTATTTCATCATTTTCCATTAGTGAGAGACGATAGACTGATCCGTTAGGTAGAGGTGCGTCAGGCATAAAATCAATTGGATGCTTGACTTGGTAGCGTGTCGGTACCCCTGTAGGTGAGGAGAAGATGTATTTGCATTCTTCCACAATCCTGTCCACTTGCTTCTTCTGCAAAGAGAGGCTCTGTGTATAGGCCACAGATGTGGCATTGACCTTCTTCTTACTGTGAGCATGTATTATAAAGAAGACAAACTTCCCAGTCTCTGAAATGACCTTACTACATTTCTTAGCAGAGATTAAAGAAATAACGGTAGGTGGCACTATCTCTGTTATCCTGTACAATTGTCTACCCAAAGTAATAATAACATTGCAGGGTCTAGACTCATACACAACATGATGCTTCCACAAATAAGGTTGTCCTAAAAGAACATCACAAACTTCAAGGGGAGTAATATCACACAATACCTCATCTTTGAAAGGCTTGATGTCGTAGGGAAGACAACACTATTGACTGACAAAAAGATATCTTCCTTGGAAAAGCTAGCCAATGGTGTAGGGTTGCGAGTGTGGTGTCATTGGCAGGTCTAGTTGCTTGATGACCTCTGCAAAAATTAGGTTCTTCTGAGTATTTCTATCAACAATGAAATAAAGTGAAGCCCCCTTTACCCAAATTTGCGAATGAAAGAGGTGTTCCCTTTCCTCTGGTTCTTCTAGTTTGTGTGGTCAGACTTTGGTGGTAGAAATAGTGGCACTTGGTTCAACATCGATAATCCACTTCCCTCCTTGAGGATTTGATTCAGAATCATAATCATTATCTCACTCGAAAGCCTTCAGTTTGGCCATGAGTGATTGCTTGGAGCAACATTCTTCGGTGTTGTTCCAAGGGATTTTATGGTACTCACACCATTTTCCCATGTCCTTCTTCAAATTCTCATTTCCCTTCTTATGTTGCAGCTTGTATTGGTTGTACTTAGGGTATAAATCTCGACTTGGTCCCTTGTTGTGTGGGTTTGGGCCTCCTTTTCCCTACTTCGGCTATTAAGGGTTTGCAGATCCAAACTCTCGCCTTTTCTCCTTAAATTTTTGCTCAATCTTAACAACATATATATAAGTCATTCCTAATGAGGATATCTCTACAAAATCCATTTCTGTTTGAATGTATCTATGCAAAAAATCATTTTATTTGAGCACTACATGACGCTCAGAGTCTTTGATACCCAATTTGGTGCACAGGGTATGGAAAATATTGGTGAAATATGATACTATCTGGTCCCTTTCTTGACGTAGGGTGGTCCATCTGATGTACTGGTCCTCGTAGCTTCTAATAGGGTATTACTATTCTTAAATGGAATCCAGGAAGGAATCCCATGTAGGGGCCACCACAAACATTGTATATTCCTCTACGACCCTTTTCTCAGACTAAGTATCCCACTAGTGTTTAACATGGGGAATGACCTTTAGAAGTGCAAAAGTGATATTTTCCCTATCGAAAAATTTGTGGACCGAAAAATACCCTTAGAGTAGATTCAACCATTTATCTACAACATTTGCATCTATCAGTCCTTCAAATAGTGGAATATCAAAATTTACCTGTACCTTTAAGGGAGTTGAATGGCCTCTTGATGAATATGCTTCTCCAGTGGGAAGTCGTCGAAGGATCTACACGAAGTTGTCCATCATTTCATTCCTTTGTCTTGTGAGGGCTTCCTCAAGCAACATTTTAATGTGATATCCTGCTCCATAATCTTTCTTTTCATCCCCCATTGGTTTTTGTCGGGCTCGACGTGACTGATATTGCAATGGATCAATTGGTTCGCGTCCCAACTTCTTGTACCCAGATCTTGTTGGGGAGATGCAAGAAGAAAAATAAATGAATACAAGACTGATCTTATATCACTGATCCATATTTAGTAGTGGAACAAATTGATTAACAGATTGAATAGAATAGACATAGAGATATGAAGAATAACACAAATATCCAGTGAACAATATCTTCTATTAAATAATGAAATAGGATAAAACTGTAAAACTCCATAACTGAAACACTTGCTTGAATGGTGGTAGTTATCTCTAATAAGAGATGTGGCTGCTACACACATCTTTCTGAGCATAATATTATAATGAGGCTCTATAGGCCGTTTTGATAGTTCTCAGGAATTCAAAAACCCTAGACATCCAAAAACCTAACCCTAGGAAGTGAAACATCAAAAGTCTTGTGGGCCCCTATGGGTAAGTTGGTACCTCAACTTCTCGGGGTCATAACTTTTGCATACGAACTTTGTTTTAGGCACATGATAGCCCATTGGAAATTTCTTTTAGAGAGCTACACATTCTACCATCAAACTCTGACTCTATCAATAGATTGACTATGGCGAGCCAAAAAAACATTGTTTAGACCTCCAAAATGGCCCTAGAAGTACAACAATATGTGTTGACATGAAAACATACAAAATAATCCAGGTGGATTAGGTGAGAGGCCACCAATATCCACCTGGAATATGTGTAGGGATTTAGACAACCCCAGAAGTGTGGAACCCACAATTACAAACAAGTATAGAAGAACGTGTTGAACTAAAAATGGACAAGAGGAGATAGTTGGAATAGGTGGGTGGCCACCAATAGCCAACTGGATCAGAACATGTGTACGTTAAAGTCAAAGAAATAAGGAGATCATTAAATATAGGGAATTGTTCCAAGTTGGCACCAAGGTGTTTTTTCCTTTCTAAGTTTTAACTCGAATTGGACCAGTGGCATACCAACTAGTGCTCCCTACTAATTTAAAAATTCATAATGTTTTTCATGTTTCACTATTAAAAATATAAATTCATGATCCTACTCATATCATTGATTAGAACATGTTCCAGGTGTAACCAAAAGGAAATTTCCAAGTGTAACCTCTATGAATTCTAGAAAGGAAAGAAACAGTACTTTGGAACAGAGCCATCACCCAGATAAAGGTGCAATGGAAGCACTTTATCCCTGAGGAGGCTACTTGGGATATGGAAGATGAAATGATGAAATCATATCCAACTTTGATCCAAGTGATGAATGGAAGGAAAAACTAACACTAAGGACATTATTATACTTAAGGCTGAGAGGATGTAAATCCTCAAGCATTAAACATTTTATTTTTAACAATTTCATATTATGGAAATTCGTACTTAGTATTACTAAGACACTTAAATATTACATGTTGGAAGATTGTTTGTTGTCATTGATGTCAACCTTAGTCATTGGTTTTGGAACGCAACATTGATGAAGATATTTGGTCATGAAGGACAGTGCACATGTAGGCACAATACCCATGGATGGATAGTATACATCATGTTGTTTCCGATTGTAGGTGTCATGTCACATGGATCCTCAAGGTTGAGGAGAAATGAATTTTTGAAGATGACAAAGTGAATTGAAGAAGGAAGCACAGGTCGACCCTGAAGACAATTAAAGAAAAAAATTAAAAAATAAGAAAGTGTCAGGTCGGCCCTAATGTTAAAAGGAAGTGACATAAAGTGTATAAATACATATCATTATACATTCATTTTACATACACAAGTCGAATTTCAGAGGAAATATGAAGTAAAGAAGGCCATATTTCAAGGGAGGATGAAGTCTTTTGGTGATGTGTTCTAAGGTATGTTATTTACAAGTCGTCTTACCATTTTCTCTATAACGGTTTTTATAGAATGATTCAAATGGTGAAATTGATATGGTATTGAGAATACATATCTAGGTACATGTGGTAAAAATTTCATCTCTTTATTCACTATAATTTTGGAGATACACTCTGTGGAAGATAGGGTTTTTTTACTAGTCCTGAAGCTAGTCATAAACAAGTGTTCCGGGTAAAACAGTCATAACTTCTTCATAGAGAATCCAAATGAAGTGAAACCAGTTTCATTGAAAAAAGTACGGGATTTAGTTTCTTGTGTGAGATTTTTAGAATTTGATGTTAAATATTGAGCGCAGGGAATTTTGTACAAGTGCACTCTCCTAAATAAACTAGAATTGAATAAGGTCTATCATTCTCTCTATAACTTATTTTTGGGGAGGATTCAAGGAGTAAAAATTGGAGTTTCAAAGAACACATTGAGTAATATTATCTACATGATCAGATTATTCCAAGAATTGAAGAATTGTAGAAGATGAAGAAGTATCAGGAAGAATTATCAGGTTTTATGTGATGGTTGGTTGATGGTGATGATTTAATGTAAAGTTTTATTATCTCTCATATATTATTGGGTGGAATGAAGGGGAAGTATGTAGAGGTCAACCCTCTCTTGATATTGGAGGATTGTATCTTTCTCTTGGAGTTTTATCCCTCCCTTTATATTTGGAAGTTGTAGCTACCTTTGGATGTCATTAATTCCCTTGAACAATAACTATTGATTATTTCTCATATTTTGTGCATGGTGTATTGTGGTGTATTGGTGTAACTCTTATACTATTGTTAATTTCTCATTGGATTTAATTGAATGTTTTAAGTATAAGTTGATTTTTTTTTAAATTATACTTGATATTGATTCACCCCGCTCTTAGTATCAACAATTGGTATCAGAGTAGGTTGCCTTCAGAACAGTTTAACCACTGGAAGGGAAATCCTAAGTAGAGATGGATAACCATGAGCACATTTCAAATGGGATTCAAAGATTTGATGGAAGAAATTATGCATATTGGAGTGATAGAGTGAAAAATTACCTAACATATTTTGGAGTAGACATTTGGTACTCAGTTGTAAATGTCTATGTAATCCCAAATAATTCTCCAATCGATCCAAATGAGAAGAATCTTATGAGTTGTAATTCAAAATCCAGACATGTTATTCTAGGAGTGTTGACACCAGCCATTGCTAGCAAAGTGATGGGATGCAAAACTTCTAAAGAAGTATGGCACAAACTCAAGAGTATATACAAAGGTGATACAAAAGTTAAGCAGGTCAAGCTTCAATGACATAGAGCAGAATTTGAAAATTTGAAGATGAATGAAAAGGAAGATATTGCAACCTATTTTCTTAGAGTTGATGAAGTTGTTAATGTTATTAGAGGATTAGGTGAAGAGCTCGATGAATAATTGGTTGTACAAAAAGTATTGAGATCACTTCTCTTGAAGTATGATGCTAAGGTCTCTGCCATTAAAGAAACTAGGGACTTGACCAAAATGACAATGGATGAATTACATGGGTCTCTTATAGCATATGAAATGAGAACAGGTACAGAAAGTGACCAGCCAAACAATGAAGCAACCTTTAAAGCCATAAACAAGACAAAAGACAATGATAATGACCTTGATGAAGAAATAAAAAAAATTGTAAGAAGGTTCCATAAGGGAAGTGGAAGATACAAAGGTAAGTCTCCTCTCAAATGCTTTAACTGTGGTAGAATAGGACATATTGTTGAAAATTTCTACTATAAAAAGAGAAGTCTCAAAAATAAAAAAAAGCTTCTACTCCAAGGATGATGACATCTCCTCAGATGAGAGTGATGAAGAAGATAATTATGGAGGATAATTCCTCTTCATAACCCAATAAATCCAGGATGATGATCACAAGAATTCTAAAGAAGAAGAAATCATTTCTGAAGAAGATTTAGATGAAGAAACCAACCTTGATTCATTTTGGGGATACAAATATAATGTAGAGAGTGAACAAGAAGATAAGAATCTTGAAAAGTTGAAGCATGTTGAAACTGAAAATAACATGCTTAGAAACACAAACATAATACTAAAAGGTGAATTGAGTAGTTGTGAAGAAGCAAATTACAAGATTGAAAAGACCATTGATATCTTGAAGGAAACTATAGAAGAATAGATCATGAACCCAAATAGACCACACCACAAAGAAGATCACTTATTCCCAAGTATCAAAATTTCTTTCTTGGACATTTTTATACTTGTGGAAATTTTGGACACAAGACAATCAATTGTAGAATCAATGAAAGGAATAAATACGCAAGCTACATGAATGGTGAAAATAGTAGATATGGAAATGTTCATAGACCTGTCAACAGAAATTATAATCCATTTGACCCATTAATGGATCAAAATATTGTATGTTACAAGTGAAATAATATTGGTCACAAAGCACGATATTGCAGAGAGATGAAGAAAGATAATCGTATGCCAAATGTTTGTATACCAACCACAACATGGAAAAGGAAAGAAATTCCACACAATGAAAATTGTTGAATAACATTGGTCGCTAAAGAATGCAAAGAATAATATGAATGTTTCATAGAAAGTGCGTGCTCATATCATATGACCGGAGATCAAAGAAAATTTGTCATCTTGAAGAAAAGGGGTGGAAATGTTTCATTTGGAGATGATTCATTTACCAAAATAATTTGAAAAGGAACTGTAAATCTTGGAAGTGAAAATGTAAAAGAAGGAAAAGTCCTATTGGTTGAAGATCTGAAGCATAATCTCCTTAGTGTCAGCAAAATATGTGATCAAGGATACACTCTTACGTTTGACTCTCGAAAATGTAAAACCAGAGAAAATAACTCACGAAGATTGGTTGCAACTGCAACAAGAATACCGAACAACATATACATCCTAGACATGAAGAAGAGAGAGAAGAAAAAATCCACACAAAAGGATCCCAAGGAATAAAAAGTCCCAAATACCAAAAATAAGGATGAAGTATTATTGAGTGCCACATGTTCAGAGGGAGCAACCCCAAAGAAGAGAGTTACCTTTTGCCATTAAACTCAGGGGGAGTAACCCTACCCTTTTCCATTGATGTCAAAGGGGGAGATAAATTGGGATCACAATGATAGGGGGAGCATGAGTGTTGCCATCAATGACAAATGGGGAGATTGTTGGAAGATTGGTTGTTGTCATTGATGTCAACCCTAGTCATTGGTTTTGGACCGCACAATTGATGAAGGTATTTGGACATGAATGACACTGCACATGAAGACACAACACCCATGGATGGATAATATACATCATGTTGTTTCTAGTGGTAGGTGGAACGTCACGTGGATCCACATGGTTTAGGAGAAATGAATTTTTTAAGATGATAAAGTGAATTGAAGAAAGATGTACAGGTCGACCCTGAAGATAAATAAATAAAAGAATTACAAAATAAGAAAGTGTCAGGTCAACCCTAATGTTAAAAGGAAGTGACATAAAGGGCAGGGATGATTTTAGGGGCTAAATTTCGCTCATGGGCTAATTTTCCATGGTTTTTCCAAAAACAAGATTCGCTATTTTAAAAATGATTTGCCCAAATTCTATAGGATAAAATTATTTTACCTTAAAAATCGCCAAAGTTTTATAAAAACTATATAAAATCTTTAGAAATTTGAATATTTTTACAAAAATATCGCCAATCATTTATAGTTGGCATATGAGGGATTAGTAAGATTCGCCAAGGTTTCTATATTTTACAATAAATTTTCATCCTTAAAATCATCCTTGATAAAGGGCATAAATACATATCAATATAAATTCATTTTTCACACACAAGTCTAATTTTAGAAGAAATTTAAAGTAAAGAAGGTCATATTTCAAGGGAGGATGCAGTCTTTTAGTGATGTGTTCTAAGGTATGTTATTTACAGGTCATCTTACCATTTTCTCTACAACTTTTTTCTAGAATGATTCAGATGGTGAAATTGATATGGTATTGAGAAGACATATCTAGGTACCTGTGGTAAAAATTCCAGCTCTTTATTCGCGATAATTTTGGAGATACACTATGTGAAACATAAGGTTTTTTTGACTAGTCCTAAAGCTAGTCAGAAACAGGTGTTCTGGGTAAAAGAGTCATAACTTATTCATAGAGCATTCAAATGAAGTGAGACCAATTTCATTGTAAATATTATGGGATTTAGATTCTTTTGTGCAAGTTTCAGAATATAATGTTAAATATTGAGCGCAGGGCATTCTCTACAAGTTTGCTCTCCTGAATAAACTAGAATTGAATAAGGTATACGATTCTCTCTATAACTTCTTTTTGGGGAGGATTCAAGGAGTGAAACATGGAGGAGTTTTAGAGAATACATTGAGTAATATTATCTACGGGATCTAATTATTCCAAGAATTGAAGAATTGCATAAGTTGAAGAAGTCTCAGGAAGCATTATCAAGTTCTATGTGATGGTTGGTTGACAGTGATGATTTAATGTAAAGTTTTATTGTCTCTCATATATTCTTGGGTGGAAGGAAGGGGAAAGGATGGAGAGGTCAACCCTCTCTTGATATTGGAGGATTGTATATTCCTCTTGGAGTTTTATCCCTCCCTTTATATTTGGAAGTTGTAACTACCTTTGGAAGTCATTACTTCCCTTGAACAATAACTATTTATTATTTCTCATATATTGTGCATGGTGTATTGTGGTGTATTGGTGTAACTCTTATACTATTGTTCATTTCTAATTGGATATAGTTGAATGGTTTAAGTATAAGTTGATTATTTTTTTAAATTGTATTTGATATTGATTCATCCCCCTCTCATTATCAACATTACATTTGTATTTATTGAGAAAGCATTTGACTTTCCAACTTTCCTCTTTTGATGGAAAAATGTAAAAGACAAAAAAAAATATTTATTTAATGTAGGAAACAGATGGAACAACCAGGTTAAAAATAGTTCACTATGACTCCATGAGTGGGGAACATGTGTGAGTTAACTCAGAGATGGTTTTAAAAAGTGTCAGAAGTGGATTTCTCTCACTGGAAGCCCCAAAAATTCATGGATTTCTAAAGCTGTGAATCTCCAAGGAGGGAAATGGATTAATGAAAAGTCCCAGGAAAAATAAAAGCATATATACAACATATGTTGGAGGCAAGACATTTCTTAGTATGTTCTTAGAAGAAATATTTGTTTTGTGAGCACTCACTATGTTAGGAAAATGATGTTTTATGAATTGTACAGAGGTACATTGGATAAGGAGTGGAGCTTAGTTATGGATTTATGGTTAGGCTAGGGGGTGATCAGGACAAGTAATTTTGAATGTTTTTCATCTACAATTGGGTGGAACGTGGCTAATCCATTTGTTTCCAACTGATTTGGTTCAGATATGTATCATTTTTCCATTACTGAATATTTTTTTTCAAATGAGTATGTTAGTAGTTATAAATATTGTTAGATCATGAAAAGTTATCATATGATTAAAATATTTGAATATCATATCATATATATATATATATATATGATGAAGTTTTACATTACAGAGAAAGTTGTATAAAAAGAGTAAAATTTCTTGATTGGATACATAATCATATAAATACATAAGTCGTTTATTACATAATTCTAAATTAGTTATTTTCTATATTTTATAAAAGTTTCATAGTTGTCAAGTTTCTTTATTCTATAATTTGAATCCTACATGAATAGTACCTTAGAAAATAAATTAGCATTCAGGTTGTGTATGTATAGATGAGATTTTATGGACATTCAATAACTATAATAAATATGGGGAAATTATGAAGTTTCCAAGTATAGTGAAATAAATAAGTGACATACTAAACATAGGCACCTATGGGATGAATAAAATCCAACAAATAATTAATGAAATCTTCAATATTAGAATGATATTTTTCATGGATGGAGATTATAGTTCAACTCTTACATTACAAAATAAATTTCAATAGCTTTAATCAAAATATCCTCATTAAAAGAATTATTATAAGTAAAAATTATAGAGCTAAACCAAAAGTTTTCTTTGTTCATATATTTAAGCTATATAATCCTTTTGGAATCTGAGTACCTTGATGGTAGTCATGAACATCCTTGAGAATGGGCTCCTTTTCCGCCTATAGAAACAAAGAGAAAAAATGTAGTATAATATCTATTGAAGAGAGTGTTAGGAACTAAAATAATTAATCATTCTTTGAAAATATTTAAAATTACTCATTCCTCCAAGTGATGACTGTGGTTTGAAAAGGAGCACATATTCCTTTTGTTTAAACAAAATCACAGTGCATATAATTATGAATACGTATCCAATACCTAGATAATAATAAAGAATGAAAAGGGTTGTTAGTAAAGGGTTAATTTTTTTTTACTTGTGTCTATTCTGGTGCTAAAGTCAAACCTAGAGGAAGCCAAGGAAAAGTAAATATGGTGGAAATTCCCTTTATTTCTGATGAGTTTCCTCACAAATAAAAAACCCTGTTATTGAAACATTTCTCTATGAGTTTTTCCTTCTAAAAAAACAAAGACCATTTTAAACGAAAGTAAAATACAATATTCAAATGTGTTATAACATTATTTGCATGGTACAGAATCAAAGAGCATGTATGTATATAGTGCACATCATATTAAGCTAAACAATTCATGCATGAATAATATTATTTTGTACAGAATATATAAATATATAGGTGTATCACATTAAACTTCATGTGAAGCAGAGATAGGTATGCCCATAACAAGGAAATATCAAAGTGTAAAGGGGCAATTTACTACTTGGAGAAGTTGTAAGAAAAATATGTAATGAAGACTAAGGACTTTATTGTCAATGTTTTCCGCAAAAATCCTTGTACATTAACGAATGGGTAGATAATCTTATCTTCATGAAAGTCTTGGCCAAGTTTGGTCTAAGTAAAAGTAACAAAACTAAAGATGAAAAACTTCACCTAGACGTAGGTAGTTCTACACCAAGTCATAACAAATTTAAAAGGTGCTTTAAAGACTTGTACGTTTCAATCTTAGAGTTATACTTAACTGGAAATGATATCAAATTATTGAGAGTTCAATACACGTGTGTGAACTCGTAGTCCAATACCAGTTAAAAGGAAGTTTGACAAGTCTCCTTATGAAAAAAATAATTAAAGTAGAGTTGTTTATAAGTATGTGAGTAAACCCATGCGACTCGACGGAAAATTGGAGTAGCACTTAGCCTATTCAACCAAAAAAAATCTATGTCAATATAATACTAGGGTTCTCCAAAAAAAAAAATTGGAGAACCCTATGCTTTGGATCTAGAGCTCGGAGTAATTCCTTTCATTGCAGGGAGGACTCCATCAGAGGCCTCTTGAAGCAGTAGAAAAGCATAAAGCTAGAGCCAAAACTCCCACAAATAGTCCAAATGAGGGAGGCGTCCAACTTCACTGTTGGTTCGAGGCTCGAGGAAACCTCGAGCCTAGTGGGTAGTACCCTGACCTTAGAACCCAATACCTTTCTTACCTTGTTGTTTGAGCAACCGTGTGATTACACTTACGTGGAAATGGGAGGGTGGTTAAGTCCTTGTGCTTCTAGGTTGTCTAAAAAATGGTTATTACAGGGCATAAAGGCTGCTTCTATCGAATTAACTCAAGTATTCAACCATTAGTTAAGTTTTATTGTTTAAGTGTATGGGTTGACATCCTAAACTTCTTATATTTTATGGTTAAGAATATGTGTTTCCTCCTAAGAGGTCACAAGTTCAAATTCAAAGGGGGGTAGGGTATGTATACCTCCGTAGACTTACCAGTAAAATCGTTGGGTGGAGGAGGTCTCATACACCAAATTGGTGGCTTGGTCGTGACCTTAAAAATAGATTATTATTATTATTATTATTAAAAGAGAACTATGAAACCTATAAAGAAACATAATCCTACGTAACATGGAATGGTATGCAGAAAGAATTATATATGATATTTTAAATTAGTTTGTTTAGTAACGTAAACAAATCAAGTGATAAGGAGACCAATACAAGTTGATGATGAAATTGGTGTTAACATTTGTGTTACCTTAGAAAAAAAATTAGTGGAATATGGGGCATGTTACAAAACTTCCCTGCTTTGACGATCTAATAGAATTGTATGTTATATTGGCGGGTGCCCTTCATCTTGGTGTCCATGATCTGATCAATATTTTCCTATTCAATGTGGTATTGATTGAGTTATGTAGGGGACAAGTGCTTAACCACATCCGAAGTGTCCAATAGAGGTGGAAAATAGGGTCGAAGCAGTTCCACATTAAATACCAGGTGCAAGACAAGGAAATGAGGAATACATAATTCAAAAGAATTCTCACCCACAACCTTGGTTATGGTGTAAGTCATGTATCAGAGTGGGAATAGCTTCTGATGCGGTCCTGGGAGGTGCTCTTTCTGCAACTACATCCATACCTTATCTCATACCTGAAACTTGTGTGGTACCCAATGTTGATAGTGGCGTTGCTTGTACAAGGCATTGAATTTATACAAAATATCATGAATTTTGGTTGGATGTTATGGATTATCTGAATGCATTTTACTTCTCAATCAACCTCGATTTGAGCATGGGAAGAATATTTCTTTGCAGCTGCAATGCCCAGAACTACGTCAATAGGGGCCAATGGTTGGAACCCCAATCACACTTGAAAAGGGATGTGGCCAATAGAGCTATGGAGGGATTTGTTTTAGTTGTTTTGAACATAATGTAAGATTTCATCCCATGTTCGTCGATGTTTGGAATTTTACATCCTCGGGATATGGACAATCATCATGTTGACTACCTCTATTTTTCCATCATCCTATGGGTGGAAGGAAGTCGATTTATTCAGCTTGGTGTCCATCATAGACCACAGGCTAGACCAAAAAGTTCTCAGTAGACTACTTTCCTTATCTAAGATAATGGCTCATGGGAGCCCAAAATGAGGCCAAACATGTTCAAAGAAGACCTTGGTGGTGGCCTTAACTGTGATTCTCTTCTTGTAGGGTGCCAAAATTACCATCTTAGAGAATTGATCAATGACGATTAAGACACAATCATTCACATGATTGGTTGAAGGAAGAACGTGCATGTAATCCATGGAGATGGACTCCCAAGGACTATCTGGAGTAGGAAGAGGGGTGTATAACCCTTGTTTCTTGATGTAGAGCTTGGAAATGACACAATAAGTGCATGATATGATGTACTTATGGACATCTTATCGAATCTTTGGCCAATAAAAATAATTTTACAATATTACCACTATTTTCTCCACATTAAAATTTCTTGATGCTTGGTTGTAATGAGCTTCCCAAATAAACTTTTCACACTTTATTGAAGGAACACAGAGATGGATTAGATGGCATAAAAATCCATCCTGGAGATGAAAGTATGGAACTAGTTTTCCTATGCTCAATGTATGATAGGTAGAAACAAAGTCAGAGTCATTATTGTATAATTATGGCCACCCAAATGTCTCATGCCCATAAGAGTTAAGAATTGTGGTTGGCACCACAACCGAGGTTCGACTGAGACAATTTGCAAGATGGTTGATGATTCCCTTCTTGTACTCGATGTTCAAGCGTAATTTTTGCAAGTACGTGGACCACTTCTGATGGAAATCATTATGTAACTTTCCTTATATGTGCATGAATTGCATAGGCCTGTGATCAATGTGGATGATTGTTTACTTCCCCAGAATGTAATGCTTCCACTATCGACATGCCTACACAATTTGTTGGTTGTGGAGACTCATTACCTTCCTGATTCAGAGGCCTTTTTTTACAGCCATGTTTATACCCCATGAAGACTTTACACCCCGAAAAAATGTACACTCCTCCACATGGGGTAGTGCAGAGGGGGGTTACCCCCCCTGGGAGGTCTGGGGGAAAGAAGGCCCCCGAAGGAAAAATTACCTTGTAAATGTATATTGTAATTTCATTGTAAATATGGACCGTTCATTATAAGGTCACAGATATGATGGTAGAAGTTATGTTAGGGTTTTTTTCCCAAGAAGGCAACCCTCTGTTATGAGGCAAATGTATTGTGGCTATGCATCATTGTGAATATTGTATTATGAGTGAGGAGACTATAAGAGAAAGAAGAGGAAGTTATAGAGGGTGTGTTTTAGGTTGTATACCTTCATTTGTTGGATAATAATCAAGGAAGGACCTGGCAATTTCTCTAGTGGACGTAGCCCACACTGGCTGAACCATGTATATCTGTGTCTCTATTGTATTGTGTATCTTCTGAATTTTATTTTATTGCTCTACGATCCTATTTTCTAGCAACTATTATCAAAGCAAAAGGTAACTCACAGGAAAAGAGGGTTCCTGGTTGGAGTGGGAGCAATGGCGAAAGATGAAAAGTTTAGGGTCGAGAAATTTAATGGCCAAAACTAGCAGTTATGGAAGATGCAGATGGAGGATTATTTATATTAGAAAGATCTATTCCTAAAATTGGGTGGAATAGAAAATAAGTTGACAGACATGAAGGATGAAGAATGGGAGGCTCTTGATAGAAAGGCACTAGGAATGATACGGCTAAGCCTGCCAACGTCGATGGATTTCAATATTTCAAAAGAAAAGACAACGAATCAACTGATAGATGCATTGGCTAAACTGTAGGAAAAACTCTCAGTGTCCAATAAGGTATTTCTAATGAAGATATTATTTAATATGAAGATGTCAGAAGGTGGGTCTGTTGCAGATCATTTAAATGAATTTAATACAGTTGTTGCATCCCTTTCATCACCTAAATGAGAAAAATAAGGATGCTTACAAGTCCAGTTGGGTTAGCTGGACAAGACAATAGTGAATTCAAGAGTTAGAAACATCAAGCATAAAAAATAAATAAAGAACTAAGCTAATAACAATAAAAGAAACTAAACTAGAGTGCATAAGGGAAATAGAACAAAAATTAAACAACATGTATGCCACCAATGGATAAGTTGTATTAGTGGGAAAACACCAAAGAGAAAGGGAGACTTATGGGTCCCCTCTTCCTCCAAGGGAGGGCGTTTGAACCCCCAATGATTGAGCTCTTCTTACAAGTAGAAAAATAGAAGGAAATGGTGAATAAATCCAAACCTCATTCACTCAAGAGGTGATGTGAATGGATAAATGAAATGGTGCTTGTATGCTCTAGTGAGGAAAGAGGTTCCTCTAAGAAAATATAGGTAGCATAACAATACAAATGAATTATTATAAATATAGTGCACCCATGGCCTCTTTTTATAGCAAAGCTTTAAGGCATTATTCAACCAGTCTTTAGTGTGAACAAGGGGTTCTTTAGGGCACCCTTAGGTCTTTGACCAACCCCCCACTTGGATTCAGCTCGGATTTGGGTGTCAAATCGACTTGGGAGATGAACCAAAAGTGGGTGGAAGGCTAACCAAAATCATAAATGCGTCGTTCTAAGGTAAGCACGAATTTTTTCTCCCATAGTCGCCCATCGAACGCATGTGCGCTTTTTCGGATTTCTTTGACTGTCGCACATGTGCACGCTTCCTTTATATCCTTAGCGCATGCAGATTTTGTAGCCAGTTGTATAGTTTTGTGCCCTTTGGAAATGCAACTTTTGGGTCGTGGATGAACTAATGGGTGTTTGGAGATGCTGGATTCCTATAACCATTTGCGAATGAAATTTCAGTGATAACAGATGCCCCCTGAGGTGTGAGGTTAGGAGCATATGTATAGCTGAAATACATCAATGTTTCTTCTACTGAGGGTAGTTTTGTAAGAAAGAGTGTTGAGGGGAATTGCAAGAGCGACCCATTGGAGGGAGAGGGGAACATGTAGGGCCCAAACCTTTCATGAGGTGGGGAAAAATAAAACTATGTACAAACAAGGCGGGCATGTTCCATGCTCGTGTCATGTAACTCAAAATGTGTGAGACAGTAACTGAAGTTGTATGTTGATGTAGATAACTGCAGTACCCTCCAGGGCGGTTTGATAATGGAAGAGGACAATTCTAATGATGAACAAACTCTGAAAAGAGGTGATGACACATGTAAGAAGTGTCGATGATACACAGCCATTGATATCCTATCAAATTTTAGAGATCTTTAGTGAAGATAAAACAACTGCAAATAGTCGCAAACTAAGACCCACCGTAGCATGAAATGGTGTTGAAGTCGAATGCTATGGGGGTCAATGAAAACATAGAGTAATGATTGTTTTCTCTGTGTCGTCCGAGACTCCTCATTATAAAGGTAATGAGAGCCAAGATACAGTCACCCTTCTGGAAACTATGTTGATGTCGACAGAAAGGGAGATGCAACTCCAAGAAGCAAAGGGCTTCATGAAATCCATGGGATGAGATCAGAGACTGAGGAGATACATGGACGTAGTCAAAATGCGGGGAGACTCAAGACTACCATTTTTGGGGAATATATATGAAGTATGAGTGGCAAAAACTATGAAACTAGATCCAGTTTCAGGGGGACGACTAGACTTGGGTTAAGTTGTGCCAGAGGTGGGACAAAGTTGACAAACTCAAAGATCAGGGGTACATGGACTGTGGGATACTCGAGGTTTTTGGACGATGTCAGTAGGAGTAGAAGATAATGAATTCCCCAACCAAGGGTGACATAGGTTGCTTTGCCAGAAAAAAGAAGGTCGCCAAGGGTGACAAAAAAAATCTATGTAAATGCCGGAAACAAAGACTTTTTACAATTACCAAATGAATAAAAAAAATAAGTTGGGACAAGTGTACAGATACATAAATGGGTGCCCCAGTGTAATATGGCTTGGTCGATGAGGGCTCAAGTAGCTGTGGAAAATAGGTGGAGGGTGGGGGCGGGCATAGGTGGATTTTTGTATTAGGTAAATGAGTGGAGGACAATCTACATATGGGAAAAATGATGGTGGATGAGATGGAGGGCTAATGATAATGTGGAGGTGCAGTCAAATTTGAATTGTAACGAGATTACTTTGGATTTCGTTATGGGGAAGATAGCAAAATGAGGAGAAAGGGCATGCGGTTGATTCTTGGGAATGCAAAGACTATTAGAACTCCTAGCCCTAGGGGGTGAAAACAACATGAGTGTCAAAGTTCCAAAGGGGACTACGATGGAGACAACTCATGTGGGAGAGAGTGGTATTGGTTGACAATACTAAAATGCAACGGAGGTGTGAGTACTGCAGAGCCGGATGGGGGGACCCTAGAGGAAAATATCGAAGGGTGTGACTGGGAGATGTAATTGATATTCAGAGGGAATGGTTACATGCTAGTATCGATCATATACCTAAAGGGGCCACGCGTTGAGTTATTATGACCAAGCACCTGCACATATTAAAACCGAATACGTGACGTGAACAATATCTGAAGATAAAGAACATATAACAGTTATTTGATAATTTTGAACATGAGCATGTGTACCTGGGCGTGATGTGAGAAAAATGATCCCTAGGGGCCAAGGATGGATGGATACCTGAGGAGTGTGAATGTGTAGGTGGTGGGATCCTTATCTCGTGGCGGAAGACGGATCAGAAAACGGACACTCAGAGCTCCCGAAAATGATCCTAGAAGTTTGGCAAAGGGACTATATATAGTTGTATGGCCCACAATGCCACCTCATTTGTACCTGCTGTTGTAGTTATTGGAAGAGATATTTCAAAGGAGATTTGGAAATTTCAGGAGATTGATCCAGTCGTTTCATGATCAGCAAGTGTCAGGTTAGTGGTCGTATCCTCCTGCATAGGAATTAGGATTTCTTTTTTGGGCAGGTCTTGTACAGAGGATGTACAGAGGGGTTTTGTGAGGGTGGCCCCCCTAGTGTGTGGGCAATCAAATGATTCACACACACAAGTGTGCAGATGTAATTGGGATAGCCGTGCATGGGAGAGCCCAAATGGGGAAAACAGGTGGCATTGAATGCGCGCTTATTCCTGACAGTTGTGCATGTGTGTGCAATTGTGTAGTGAATAGGCGCACTAGGATGCATGTTTGTGTGTGTGACAGGGGCGCATCGATGTGCTCCTATCTTTCCTATAGTTGTGCATGAGTGTGCAACTGTGGGATAAACAGGCCCACATAGGTGTGCGCATCTGGGGAAAAAAGTTGTGCCCTTGAGGCAAATTTGAAGGGTGCAAAAACTTATCTTTTTGGAGATTTTGGTGTTTTTATGGGTTGTGATGGTTGATGAAATATTGTTTTTGTGGATGCAGGTGACCAGTTGATGATGCCAGTCCACTGGAGGGAGAGGGACTGGGTGCACCTTAGAGAGGTAGTGAGAGATGAGGAGCTGGTTGTACGGGGCCCTTTGGTAGCCTGTGGGTTGGCGAAGTTTTTTGAGTGTTCACTAGTGCGAGAACATGAGTACCTATTGCAGTTCTTGATTTAAATGTGGAGTTTGGATCTTCTATGTTTCATTGTATGAGGTGAACACCTTGCATTCTCTGTGATGGAGGATGTGCATTTTTTGACTGGGCTCCCTTTTCGGGGAACCCTGTTACCGATGGAGCTCATGTTACCCGGGGATGGATAGTTAGTTGTCTTAGCTTGGACCTATTGTAGTGGAGAGTACTTTATGTTAGGATTCGTGGTGAGGATAGAGGTGATGGAAACCCTTGTGCATCGGTGCATTTCATCGATGCAGAGGGAACTAGGGGGTGAGCATTTTGCCTGGGGCTTGATGCTACATGCCAATATGGTGGGGTAGCTCAACAGGTGTCGAGTTGTTGACTCAGGAGAGTTTTCCTTTGGGTCCATCTTGGTAGCGTGGTTTTTGGAGAGGGTGCCCATGATGTGCCCTAGAGTGTTATTGGATGCACCTGGTGTGCAAGAGCCATGAATGAGGTAGTGGGTGACGATTTTGGTTTATCATGGGGGTGGGGAGGGAGGACATTATTTTACGGCCGAGCTTGCATGAGTGTGGCATCATATTCCATAGATTATACTCCAGTTCCCCTATAGTGGGGTGGATTTCCGGGATGACCCAGAGATTGTGCTACCCCCTGGAGAGGTGTTCGACCATAGAGGTATGGTGATATATTTGATTTTTTGATAATTTAGATAGTATAGCATATTATTTATGTATGGATGGATGATGATACTATCACTTGGTTATTGTGTGTGCATATGTGGGACCTCACGGGCGAGAGGTTGAGATGGTCAAAGAGTCAACTCTTCAAGGGCCTATGAGACCACCATGGGAGGAGCCACAAGCGGGGAGAGACAAAGATAGAATGAGGGTGGTGTGAGGTCAGTCAATGATGAGAGAGCAAGTAGGAGACGTCGTTTTGATGATTCAGGTGTAGGTCCGTCACATGCTCCTCCGAAGGGGGTCAGGGGAGAGTTCGAGGATTTTCATTGTCGATTGGAGGCAGTACTACAGGGAGTGCCCGAGGGTATGTGGGTGTGTATCTAGGACAAGGGAGTCCTAGAGCAGTGTGTGGGCCTTCCGGTGGAGTCATGGACCTTGATCTACAGAGAAGCTTTAACAGGGGCGGCTATGACTGGGCGGCTACCCCCAGGACATGAGGGACCCCTAGCTGGTGGGGCACCTCCTCCAGAGAGAGTACCAAGTGGTGGATCCCTAAAGGCGCCATGAGTGCCTCTAGTCAGGGATGATTTTAAGGATGGAAATTTATATTAAAATGTAGAAACATGGGCTAATATTACTAGTCCTTAATATGAAAAATGTAAAATGTTTCACGATAGTTTTGTAAAAATATTAAAATTTCTAAGGATTTTATATAGTTTCTATAACATTTTGGCGATTTTTAAGGTAAAATAATTTTATTCGATAGAATTTGGGCGAATTGTTTTTAGAAAAAATGGAAATAAGCGAATTTTTTTTTGGGAAAAACCATGGAAAATTAGCCCATTTGTGAAATTTAGCCCCTAAAATCATCTATGCCTCTAGTATGTGTAGTGTTGTATTTATATAGGCTTGTGAGCCCATTTTTTATATGGTGTTGTGACACCGATTTTGTACTTATAGGGGTGAGGTGGTTCACCTACCTACAGATATTTGTACATGTTGTACTATTTTTTGTAAACATTGATGGCAAATTTGATCGATATATATATATATATATATATATATATATATATATATATATATATATATATATATATATATATATATATATATATATATATAT
>ML802781.1:0-10469 GCA_009831015.1 Picea engelmannii
GAGAGTTTGGGAGGGAGTGAGATATGGGGAGAGAGAAAGAGAGGGGGGACGGGGATATGGATTGAGGGGGAGAGAGCGGTAGATGCAAGAGAGAGAGAGAGAGAGAATGGGGAGAGATCAAACGATCAAGAGAGAGTGATATAGGGATAGGGAGAAATAGGTAAAAAGAGAGAGGTAGAAAGAGAGGGGAAGGGAGAGATAGAGGGGAGACAAGAGAAATTAGGAGAGAAAGCGAGAGAGTGTGGGGAAGAGAGAGAGAGAGAGAGGTGGGGAGGAGTGAGGGAGGGAGAGAAAGAGAATTAGAGAGTGGGAGAGAGAGGAATGAGGAGAGAAGACAAAGAGAGTGAGTGAGGTAGAGAGAGATCATCTGGGGGGGAATGGAGGAGAGGGACACAAGGAGAGAGTGGAAGAGGGAAATAGATAGAGGGAGATGGAGAGAGAGAGAGGGAGGAGAGAGTGAGTGAGGGATAGGGAGAGTGAGTTCCGAGAGAAAGAGAAGAAGATAGAGGGAGGGAGAGGGGGAGAGGGAGGCGGACGTGGTGGAGAGGGGAGGGGGAGAGAGAGAGAGAGAGAGAGAGAATTAATTTGTGTTAACTAGAACTTGCACATGTTCCCGTTGCTAATAATGTCTCCATGTTTTAGGAACACGTGTGCACTTTAGGAACGCGCCCACGTGCATTATTTGAATTTCAAATTTTTCGAGTGGGAGTGACAAATCTAGCATACATGTTTGCTAAGTTGGTTTCCTCAGATTTAGGTTCGGGATGAAAAACCTAGTGGTTCGGTCTGTAGATACATAAAAAACTACATTTTTATGAATTTCTCTCGATATCTCTATTTTTTAAGTTAATTTTCTATAGGCTACACAATTCAGTTATTGAAAAAACTAGAGAGACAAATAGAGTAGGATGTGCAGATTTCAAATATACTTTTTTATTTATTTTTAATTAATAATGTTTATTATTTATAATCTATTTTTCTCTTGACATATATCAAAATCATAGAATACATACCTGTCTTATTTATGTTATGACTTTTTGTTGCCTTAACCATTTCTAGAGTGAGTTATATGTTGCACTAGAGGAAACCCATATCTCTGATATAAAAAAAAATAAATCATTTTGATCATGTTAAGACCCTCTTATCATGCACGAACAAAAGAGGATTTGTTGACTTTGATAATTTAAAATATATATATATATATATATAATTAATATTATAAGTTTCCAAAAAAATCATGACAAAAAAATAGGTTCTTTTTTTAATATACAAGTTTTAAGAATGAAATTCCATCATTAAGGTACTAAATACATGCATGAAAAAAAACATATACATTATATTTTGTTGGAAAAATAAGATACCACTATTAGAAAAAATCAAATTGGACATAGTTATTCATAATTTCTACGAATAAAATATATATATTTGGAAAACTAATTCAATTTCCTACAATTCATCTTCTTAAACCATATTCAAATTCATTGTAAAAGTACCTTTAATAATCCCTTCAAGTTAACATATTGTTGTTTTCCAAATTTACCACTAACATATCATGAGAGAAAATTTTCTTTCAAAATTGTAATATTTATAGTTCAGGGTAGTATATAATTAAAATAGGAAAAAGTACTAATGGCTCTTGTTTATATAGAACCTTTGATTTCCGGATCAGGCTTTCACAAATCGTTAGTCAGCTCCACCAATGATCGTTTAGCTCTTTGTAAACCCTTTTCAATTGTTCAAATGCTAAAATATTAAATTCAGAAGATTTATTTATATAGAGATAGACACGAAGTGCATTCCCTAGTCTGTCAAATAGATATCCAAACTCTAAGCATTAATGCACGGGATGGACCAAGCCCTGTCTTGCATTTTTTAGTGTTATAAACATAGAAATATTATTATAACGGGCATGCAAATAATTTTATAAAAGATGGATAGATTATATATTAGAAAAATGAATCCAAAAGAAGTTAGGGATATATTATAACAAATCGAAATTTTAACAGGGAAAGCATTATCTTACTTCGTAGCCAAAAGTTTTGCACGATGTTCTTTGTTTATTCCATAAATATTTTTTTTTTTGTTTGTCTTGCTCCTCTAATCTACGCCTACAATCCCTCTAAGAAAACCAAAACCATATGCATGCAACAAGTGGAGTTACATGATTTTGTGTTGTTGGCAAAAACATGACCATAAACGCCCCCCGCCCACTCCCCCTCCCCAAAAAAATGAACATAATAATTCGAATGTTGTCTTTTTATTTTACATTTAATATCTTATGTCCATAAAAACTTGAGCATAACAATTGGAATGTTATATTTTTCTTTTACATTTAATATCTTATGTCTGCACAAACTTGAGCATAACAATTGGAATGCTATATTTTAGCTTTAATATTTTAGCAATAGAATAGTTGAAAAGTCAGCCATAGAAAACCCAAGAAAAGTGGACATAACCATTTGAATGCAATCATTTGCATTGAATATTTTAGCATTCGAATACTTGAAACACCTGCCAGAGAAATGTTGTAAAAACAGAACGCACACATATTTAGACACCCCACTAACAATAAAATACCATAGTACCTCACGAACAGTAAAATAAAAGAAAAAAATATATTAATAATCATTAATAAAAACATATTAATAATTTTAAGTTGTTAAAATTATTAATACAATTAAATTTATAATTCCAACAAAATTGTAATTTCAACTCATACTAAAAGATTTATCTAAAAATAAAAATAAATTTGAAAGTAATTAGTAAACTGTTATCCTATTTGATACATTAAAATAAAAAACTATTTTATTTCATAATCAAATTGTTAAAAATACAAATTCAACATTATCGGAATCTTATACATATATTATCAAAATTAGTCTAGCGTATCTTTTGGAAATCATGTCCAAAATATTGAAGTAACAATTTTTCTATCAAAAATCTTGTAATTGTGCATGGAACTTGTCAATTCAATGTTCAAAACAGATTTGACACTTGTAAAAAAACATGCATGAATTTTGTAATTGTGTAGTAAACATATGAATTCAATGTTTAGCATATTTTTATGGTTGTGAATATTTAAGGGAGATCACAAATGTTGTGTCATGAAATTGGTGGTATGAATCATTTAATGATCACAAAAAAATTGTTGGTATGTGTTAAAGAAGATTTAGCAATAATGTAAAGATAAAATAATGGTATTTGTGTTAAATTATAATTATTAGTTTTATTGTTGAATATTTATTGTATGGCTCAGAGGATGAGTTTTTCTATACATACTTTTTTCATAGCTCCAAATGATTTTTAGAGCTCCAAAAATTTGTTATTGGTGTTACGAATGAAAAAAAAGAATATTAAATATGTTGATAGAAGATGGATCTCATTGAATGGACCAGCTCAAAGACTATTCAGTGAGTACCAATCTTTGGTAGAGGTGTTGAATAAACATTGCTTCAATGGAGACATAGCTCAATATCTTCTCTTTCAACTGATTGACATAGAAACATTATTAACATTGGCTAGACTTCTTCCTATGTTAGATTAAATTAATGTCCTCATGAAAATGTCTCAAAGTCACACAATGTAGATTGCAGAATACACAAATGTAAGAAAATTCACAAATCTTTCATTGGATAGTTTTTATACAATGTTGGAGTCTTTTAAAAGTCTGGAATTCACAAATTGGACTATGATGATTGATATAGTAAATAATGGAAGAAAAAATGAAGTTTGATGAAAAAAGGATACTATGTATAGTACTGCATGGGTATATGGTTACATTTCATTATATTTTCAAGACATGATGAATCACCAAAGAGTGCTCTATGTTAAGAGACACATTCGACAATGTTGTAATTTTAGTGAAACACGACTTGATAAAAATTGCACAATCACTAGCATTAGAGATGAGAGAATTATTTCATTGAGGTGAATTCTTGGAGCCCATGTCTATGGTGTACTCTTAATATTGGAACAATTTGATATGTCAACCACTTTAAAAGCCAACTTTATGGAAAAATTAAAAACTTTAGTGACACTTTTTCCAAAAGGTCCATATACATGGAAAATAAATTCGAGGTATTTAATATTCATCAAAAATTTTAAAACAACCCACGTGCTTCATTAAAAAAATGTGGAATCATTTTCATGTTTTGGAGAATCCTCTATAATATGGTGCAATAACAAGATTTTGGAATATTTTAGGTGCTAGTCAATACTTACAGGAAAACACAACAAAATATTTCAAATTAGCATATTTATGTCAAACCATGATTTTAGGATTGGCGGAGGATGAGACAATGTTTAGTGCACTATCATTGTGGAAGTCAAAATTAGGGAACAATCTTGATAATCATATGGATACATGTTTAATATTATATGTAGCAAAGTATGACAGTAATAATTTTACATATGAAATAACACTATCTCTTTGGCAATCCAATTGTCATAGAAGGGGAGAAAACAATATAACAAATTTATCTAATGAACTTGATACAGAACATAATGTTTTTGAGGCTGAGAATGATAGTCCATCTAGAGAAGATCGTGTTCAGAATGAAGAAAATGAGGACCGAGATGATAATTTGGAAATTGATATACCTTGAGATTTCATCTAATACAATATATATGAGGGCTCAAGGTACTCTTATTTCGGTATACATGTACCATTGGTGGTGCAAGAAATACTGAATTGAATAGCACAAATAATGTGATTCTTATTATTTTATTGATTTCACTGTTCCTCTATGTTTTAGATAGTTTGAAAATTCGTTATCATAGCAATATCACTATATTCCAATTTAAGGTTGCATTTTAGGTAAAAATAGGTTAGATTTATTTTGTATTTTTCATTGTAACATTGGAGCAACATTTCCTTGATGCGGGTTATTTTAAGATTGATCTTTTGATATTCAACTATAACATTGCCTCTTTCTAGTCTATGACATGAAATGAAATTTTATTTTGATGAAGTCGTGACCCATCTCTTCACATATTGTCCTAGAATTAAAGGATAAACAACTAAATTAACAAGACTTCTGCTCATCAAGAATGGACTCGATAAAGGATATGAAACTACTTTGATGTCTAACTCTGATATCCTAGAAAATTTTAATGGTTTGTTTGTTGCACTTGGATCATTTTGTCAAGTTTGAACATTTGGGTTTATTTTGGTTAAAGATTGTGTTAGTCCTTTGAATGATTCTAGTTCCCATTTGATGTTGGATTTAACCCTTTGTCATGGCATGATTGGTTTTATCTAAATTCAAATGATTCAAGGGTTTGGATTAAAGTTGATGACATTTTTTTAGTAAAAATAACTTCTATTCATATTTTTGTCATGTTTATTTGAGAAACATGTTGTATTAGGATTAGTATATAGCTTTGGTTATTCTCCGAGCATTCAATGTGTTTTCCATAATTATTATAATTTTCTTTATATATTTGATGGTTCAAGGAAATATATATATATTTCACTTTGTGGCATGAATTGAACATCTTCACCTTTATAATATGCCATGTTTATTTTATATTTTCTTTGAAAATACTTATTGTCGTTTATTAATGGAAATGAGCTTTGCATAGCTAAGCAAAGAGAAAATGGTCTATGCACTAGGTTCCTATGCCTTCATCATAGGATACCTATTAGCATGAGACAAACAATACTCTAATGCAATTTTTTTTTTATGCCAAGAATAAAAGAGCATTACATGTAGAAATGGAGGATGAGATAATGTTTAGTGCATTATCACTCTTGAAGTCAAAGTTGAGGAATAAGCCTGATAAACATATGGATACATGTTTAAGTTTATATTAACATGTATGACATTAACAATTTTCCATATGAAAGAGAACTATCTCTTTGGTGATTATATTGCGATAGAATGGGAGAAAACAATATAACAAATTTCTCTAATAAACTTGATATGGAACACAATGTTTTGGAGGCTCATCATGATAGTCCATCTAGGGCAGACCATGTTCAGAATGTAGAAAATGAGGACCAAGATGAGAATTGGAAAATTGATATACCCCAAGATTGTATCTAATCCAATATAAATTAAGGGACTCTTATTTTGGTATAGGTTTCCATTGGTGGTGCAATAAATAGTGAATGGAATAACATATATGATGTGATTCTTTTTATTTAATTGACATCAATGTTTCTCTATTTTTGGAGTAGGTTGGAAATTATTTGTGGTAGAAAGAATATTATATATCAATTTGAGGTTGCATTTCAGATAAAAATAGGTGTTATAGTTTGTATTTTTCATTGTAACATTGAATATACATTTTCTTGATGCAAGTTACTTTAAGATTAATGTTTTCATAATTAACTATTACATTGTCTCTTTCTTGTCTATGCTAAGAAATGAAGATGGAATTTGATGAAGTAGAGACCCATATTTTCACATAGATATTGTCCTAGTATTAAATGATAAATAATTAATTTAAAAAGACTTCCATTGTGCAAGAATGGGCCCATTCAAGTACATGAAATTTACTTGACATATAGCTATGATATATTGGTAAATTTTAATGGTTTGTTTGTTGCTTGTGTTTGGAGCATTTAGTTGAGTTTGGAATTTTAGGTTTATTTTGGATAAAGATTTTGTCAGTCCTTTAAATTCTTCTAGTTCTCATTTGATGCTTAATTGAACCCTTTGTTGTATCTTGATTGGTTTCATCTAATTTCAATTGGTTCAAGGGTTTGGATTAAAGTTAAAGACCTTTCTTGAGTAAAAAAACTTGTTTTCCTCTTTTATCGTGTTTATTTGAGAAACACATGGTATTAGGATAAACATATTTCTTTGGTTACACTCGAGGAATTCAATGTGTTTTGCATAATTATTATTACTTTTTTTAATATATTTGATGGTTCAACGAAAAATGCTTTTATTCCCTTTCACGACGTAGCATGATTCAATCATCTTCACATTTTAGAATCTACTAAGATTTTTTTCATATTTTCTTTGAAAACACTTATTGGTATGATATTCACATAGATAAGTGAAGATAAGAAAGGTTTATCACTAGGTAACAAGTTCCCATGCATTCATCATACGAGACCTGTTAGCATGAGACCAACATTCCTCTATTGAAATTATGCTTTTGATGCTAAAAATAAAACAACATTAAATGTATCCTATATTCTTCTAACTATATTCATAAATTCCTTAATGAACTTTAGTCTTTGATCATATAATAATGTGAGACATCAAATGGTATTGGTCACTAACATGCCCTTGATTGTAGAGCATGTGAAGAAAAAAATGAAAGATTATGTTGAGGTACATGTTTCTACATTTAATAGGTGAACATGGATAAAGAATACAATATGAGAATCATAATTGTTTTTTGTAAATAAAAGGTGATATTACCTCATTAAACATTTGTCACTGTATAAAAATGATCAGTTTCACAGGCTTTCCACTTGTTCTTCCAAACTAGTGGAAACTGAAACAAGTGGCATTCTTTTGTTCTTGTATCCAAAAGTAGAAGACACCACTTGCTCCACCAAATAGTTGGAATCTAGAGCAACTGACAACAAAGAGTTATGCCAGTGCTATCTATACATGCATAAAAAAACTGATCATACAAATTGAACAGAAAAACTAAGCAAAAAGACAAGAAAAAAAACCCATTTCCTTGCAGATGGAGTGGAGAGGTTTGAGAAACTTTAAACATTAGATGGACTATTAGAACAGTCAAAACTACCATCCAAAGAGTCGACGTGAGGAGTGAAGGCAAAAGGTTGTGCATAGGTCGAGCATCTCTATTTGACCAACGTGCTCGAGAAGACTTTGAACATCATGTCAATTTTGCTATTGAGGAGGGTGTGCCAGTGGAACTGCTCCATCATGTATCTCCTTATCTCGAATATGAGCTACAAGTTCTCCGAAGCAAGAAAGTTGGGTGAGATCGGGTCTCGTCCCATGTCTTAGGTAGGCAAAGGAGGCTCAGTTGGGCGTCCATCCAAGGGATTTCCTCTTGGACAATGAATGTAGCCCCCTTCGGTGTTTCCTTTGTTTTGATTGTTGTAAGGCTGTTGTTGGGTCTATCCTAGGGGTAGAGGACCGTGTAGAGGAGGGAGTCTAGTGGAACCATAATTGGTTCCTCCGAGATTTTCTCCTCCACATAGGCCATTGGATGCATCTTTGACTCCTTGGTTCTTTTAATCAAAATTTTCATCCTACCTCCCCTATATTCAAGGAATAACTCATAATATTTCCAGTGTCCTAAGAAAGAAAGAGATTAAGACCTCCTTTAAACCCTCAGAAACCATCAAACAAAAAATGAAATCCTTTAAAGATGAACCTTCCCATAAGAAATGTAAAGGAGTTTACAAAATAGAATTCTCCTATGGTAAATGCTACATAGGAGAAACTGGGTGTTCCTTTCAGATTAGGATCAAAGAACATGGAGAATATATATAAAATGAACGTACTTGCACGTCAACTTTAGCCGAACACTCCTTCTCATCCAAACACCACATACGCTTGGAAGACACAAAAATTTTAGCCAAGGAAGATCACTTCTTCAAACGCAGAATCAAAGAAGCTATTGAAATCCTTAAAAACCCTAACAACCTAAACAGAGACAATGGCCTAGATTAGCGAAAACTAGATTCCTCTGATCCAAGATAGACGCACGAGGTAATTTACTTTTTAACCCTAAAACCTAAGTTCATCCATTACACCTCCTCCTTTCAATCAAACTCTTGTTTATGGTAAACACCCCCCCCCCCCTTTCATAAATTAAAAACAACCTTGCAGTATTAATCACCCCTCCCTCTAATTCTCCTTTAATCCTATAATAATAAATTTAAAATTTAAAAATAAATAAAAATTAAAAATTAAAAATTAAAACTTATTATTATTTTTTTATTCTTATCATTACATTAATACCGATTAATAATTATCACATTAATACAATTAATAAATCAATATTGTTAATAATCAATTAATTATCATACATTACATTAATTAAAATTTTCTCTAAGTTTGACATTATAAATCTTTATTAAAATTGTATTAAACCAATTATAAACCTTACAATTTAATTAATAATTTATTAAAACCCTAATCTCTTTAAATTAAAACACTTCTAGATTTTTAGAGCCGACCCTGGAATTTAGACTTCTCCACCTCCCGTAAGTTCATTATTTATCTATGCTCTTCTTGTTTATCTTTACCCAGGCTTAGATGTCCTGATGATGGGTCCTGATATGGATTCGAAACATCGACCTTCGATAATCAATATTGTGGATCCTCTGAATCCTCCAAATGATGCAACTTTTCGATCAACCAATGATGAAGACTCAACTTCATGGCTTAGCAGTGATGATGGTGCGAGTCTAGTGAGAATGCGACATCTTATGATGACTATGGGATGATGTTCCAATTAGCCGATGTTGAGGATTCAATATCTCTCCCTTTGTATTGTGCTTATGATGAGAGAGGTTCAAGTGTGATAGCACCTAACTATGACGTGGATTCAATACCTCATATTTTTTATGACATGTATGATGATTTAGGGATGATTGTACCCGATTATGAAAAAGGTTTGGAGCTATGTGTGGGGGATGAAAATGATGGGGATGATTTGGTGGACGAGAGAAAATCAGAAACTTGAATGAGGAGGGTAGTCCACCTTGCACAACATCATCTAATGAGTCTATTGATCCCTTATGTGACAACCCACACCATGTTGATGAAATAGCATTGTGTGATTTGGAGAATTGACTATTGGTCATAGAGGAGCAAATTGTGTAGGTGTTGGCATATGGTGTTCATAAGTTTATTGAAGATATTGTGTGGAGATCCCAGATGGAGGAGAGACAAAAAGGATTTGGAGATGGGATCACTGGTTCTCAATTACACATCATAAAAGAAGCACTAGAGCATATGAAATATAATTACTTGAAACTATTTATGGATAGGGGCATTTCTCTTAAGTTCTTTGAATACAAGAAAAGGGAGATTGAGGATATTTTCTACTAGCTTAG
This sequence comes from Picea engelmannii, assembly GCA_009831015.1. Lineage (NCBI taxonomy): Eukaryota > Viridiplantae > Streptophyta > Pinopsida > Pinales > Pinaceae > Picea > Picea engelmannii. Next base: position 10,007 of record ML802781.1, read on the forward strand.
TTTGGAATGCTCATCATCATTGACAGTACTAGTGAGACATGAGTGTGTGAGTGGAACTCATGATATCTGGGAGGAACCTCTTCTGATGATTCCGCATGAGAGGCATTCAGAGTTACAAGTATTTGGGGAGAAGTTTGACACACATCGTTTTGGTAGTGCACATGTTTTGCATTGTAGGAATCATGAGCCATTTATTTTGGCTCAAGGGTTAGCTACAAAGGAGGTAGTTGAGTGAATTCCTTGTGGACCAGCCAGCAAGGAAGTATATGCATCAGTTTATTGGGGGATTTACTATAGGACATTGGTGGATACAACACTCTGGGATCCAGGTTTAGTTGATATTAGTGGAGTGATTGATACAATGGCCCATGGTGATACAATGGTGTTAAGTAGTACATAAATATGTACGGTGGTGTATAGTGGATTTTTGGAATGACTTCTCCAAGGAGACCTCCAGAAAAGG
>ML802781.1:10519-25138 GCA_009831015.1 Picea engelmannii
CCAAACATTTATAGTTGACATATGAAGGATTAGTAAGATTCTCCAAGGTTTCTACATTTTAAAATAAATTTCCATCCTTAAAATCATCCCTGGGTTCACCCAGGATCAATGAGTTGATAGACAAGTTTCATGGAGAGGAATATTCCTCGGATATTGATCTTTGATTGGGATATCACTATAGAAATGAAAGAGAGCAATATACTTGCAATATTTCTCTTAGATGTTACCTCTAGTTCTTGGTCATACCCTTGGGGTTGGCCAACACACCTGACACTTTCCAATCTTTCAGGCATTCGCATTGGCATTTAGTGTTATCTTTTGTTGTTAGTAATATATTTAGCGGGACATTGATGGTTCACCTGAGTCAACTAGGTGAGGTAGGTAGGATTATATCCATGTCATGGATTTTTCATTTGGGGTGTGTGGTTAGATCATAGAAGGAGATTTAGATTGTATTGGATCAATTCACATAGATTTCATATGATAGGGTGATGGATGGAGTTACCCACTATAAAGACCGCACACATGTAGTGTCTGAGTCCACACTTAGGGAGAAGATTGTGAGGGATATGTGTGACTCACCTTTAGCAGGGAATTCTAGGTGCTCATGTGAGTATGAGGAACTACATATGATAGGGATACTTTAGAGGGAGGTTTTTAAACCCCACGGATTACTTGATGGTGATCATGATAGCCAATTTCTCGATGTAGTTTGGAAGGAGACAAACAGATTAGAAGACATGGAGTTGATTCATAGTACTTGGTTTCTACCAGATGATGGCATACCAGGGACTTGGCTCATTTTTACTTCGATGGTTACTAGTATGGAACAAAAACAACTGGTAGGTATTGGGAGTGGTGGGATTCCAATTAGGTGGTTTGGAGATCCGTGAATTCATTTGAGTGATAGATTGATTATGATGAGGATGATGATCGACAAATATGTGATAGTGGTTGGTCTTCTTTATTTTTTGGATGTCACTAGAGGGGAGGTTGAGACTTACTCTATATGGTAGGGAATACTTAAGGCCATTCATGGATTTTCAGAATTAGACTTCATTGAGACACCTTCTTAGGGGAGGATTCAGGATAGTGGTTTTAGTCCCTTCAGGGAGTTTAGCTTAGGGTTCTAGGAGAAGAGGATGTAGACTGGGTGCATTGGTCCGACGATGATTAACATAGTGACGCAACGTCAACATGGTCGTTCCTTTCTATGATTAGTTTGGGGCCCTGGGATTACATTATTTTATAGTTCATCTACTATTAGAAAGGAGAGCATTGTTTTGAATTTCCATAGTTTAATTTTTGGAGGCTTAGGAGTAGTTTCTTGGAAGAGTGGTCTTTCGAGGAGTTGACTGAGTTTAGGAAGGTTATGATTGCTTGTCTTATCAGGAGTAATTAGGTGGATTCTTTTATTGTCACCTTACAAGCTAGTGCTATGAGTAGAGGGTGTTTCACATCATACAGGCTAGTTTGGGATCTTTGTGATTTTACCACCTATAGGATTCTTGTGTTCACATGGAGAGAATTTGTGGATGATGTGTTAGGATATTGTCTAGATTATGCTTGGATGATTTCAATAGGATGGGGGTACTATAGTATTAGGGTTTTTCCCTTTGATACTTGGAGACTAGGTGTCATGGATTCCCTATCAGTTTATGGCCATGTAGAATTCTCCTTGATGTTTTATTTTAGAGTTGATTTGGGTGAATCCATTAAGATCCACTGGTAGGATATAATCCTCCATAATGGGGATGATTCTTTGAGGAATTATATCTTGGGGTTGTAGGAACGAAGGATACAATCTAATAAAGAGCATCATATATCTATGATCACAATGGCATAGCGACATCATGATAAGTCCTTTCTAGTGATAGCATTGCACCCTAATATTTTTTGGGTTAACAGTTTAGCAGCTAGTAAAGATGGGAGAAAAAGTTGTTACTTTTAGGATCCTATTCATATAGAAAAGTGGATTGGTTTGCTAGGTGGGAAATTCTATGAAGAGTATACTAAGTCTTCACAGTATCCGGTTTCTCCACTAATAAGTGGCCTTCAGGGGGGGCCTCATGTTAGTAGATTGCACGAAAATATTGTGGGCAGTAGGTGCTATGCATATTTCAGAATGTTTTGGGACCCAATGATCATCCTTAGTTTTAGTTGGGTTCATCTTGTTTTTCCTATGAGTGTGATAACATTTCTTGAGGACAAGCAATCTTTGGGAAGGGAGGATTTGTCATGTCCCCATTTTTGGATTCTCCTATTCGGTAGTGGAAATGACTTCCATGGCTCATCGATAAAGGAAAAGGATTATTTAATGTCACTTAGTAAGGAGATGTTATGTATTTAAAGTGAAATTAAGGAAATAAAGTAAATTTAGACTAATAAGTTATTTAACCATTATTAAAAGTGATTTTTAATATTAAAGTGAAAGTAAAAGGGGGATGAGGGTCATATTTTATTTAGTCAAAAGTGGGAAAGTTCTAGAAGTCATATTTGATTTAGTAAAAAAGGTGAAAGTTCTAGAAGACATGGAAGAAGGATAAAAGGAGGGGTAGCACTTCACTTTGGATCATGTATTTGGATTAATCTCTTTTGAGTGCTCTTGTGATCGAAGGTTTTCATTAGGTTTTTGGAAAAACACTTCCACTTTTGGTTTGGTTTTGATGGTGCAATATCCACCCTAGCTAGACAAGGAGGAGGATCCATATGGGGTATTCATTAGAGCTTAAATTTTGGGTTTGTTCCATTTTGGAGGAATATCGGCTTGTGCTTGAGATTTGCAGAACTTTTTGGAGGATGCCATATTCATATTTTGCAGGTACTAGGAGGGTTTTCGGGAAACCGTGACAAGGGAAAACCCCGCATGTTGAGTATAGAGGGTCTTGCGAGGCTTCGCCTATTGTCCAACTTCATCCCGTGAACACCTCTAAAATCTAAAGTTGCAGAGTTGTTTATGTATGGGTGGTCATATTGCTACAATAGGTGTTTGAGGAGCAGATTGATACTGCACTAACAAGGGTTAGATAATCCAAAGGAGGACACATCGTCTCTTGAGGATACTTTGGCATTATTCAAGGTTTTGGATTGAGTTTGTAGTGTTTATTGTTGAATCTATTGTAGAAACCATTATAGATATGCTATTGTTGTGTACCAGATACCATTCATAATAAAATTCCAATGTTGCCTCTTCTATTCTATGTGTATTTGCAATATGTTTGATAAAATGGTTACTAGTATAACACATGAAAACTGTTTTTATAAAGTTATGAAACAACTTGTAGAATAAGAAAACATATGAATGAAAAGTATTTGACACAAACCCAGAAAGAGAAAAACATAATTGGAACAAAGAGTGTTGATGTATTATGTGGTGTGATGATATAGATTATGTTGAGAACAAAATGAGATACAAACCAAAATATAACAAAGAATATAGAAATATAGTGAAACCAAACTTCTGTTAATGAATAATAGTATATTGTAGAACACAAAGTGGCTAGAATTGTGGTAGCTTATCCCTGAAGAGAAAGAGATGTTGGTTATGCTCATTCTGATCCATGTGGATATCAGTGGCCACCCACCTTTTCCAGCTGGCTCAAAACAAATTTCTAGCAATTTTGATAATTTACTATTTTTAGCATCTTTTCGGGTCCCGAACTTCCGGAGCCGTTTTGAGGCCCTAAATGACGTTTTTTGGGGTATGTTGCGATTACAAAATTTCATCATCAAATTTTGTGCAACTGTTGTATTCCTTGGATAGATCTTTCCAATGGGCTATCATATGCATAAAACGGAGATCGTATGCAAAAGTTACGACCCCGGGAAGTTGATGTACTGACTTACCCAAACGGGGCCCACATGACTTTTGGCACTTCATCTACAAGGGTTAGGTTTTTGGATGTTTAGGGTTTTTGAAACTCCTGTTTATTGTAAAAAGGCCTTGAGAGCCTCATTGTAATCATCTTCTTGTGAATGGGCGCAGTTGTCACATCTCTTCTCAGAGATAAGCCACCACCATTCCAGCAAGCTTGTTTTCCGCTGCATTTTACAGTTTCAGCTTATTTCTTTATTGAATAGAAAACCAGTTTTTCTGTATCTCTATTATTCTGTGTTACGCATCTTGTAATAATCTGTAGTCATTTCGTTTTGGTCATAAAATCTAGATCAGTGGTATCAGAGCAGTCTGCTCCTTGTCGTCTTAATGCATGTCCCCAACGAGGTCGCAGTACAAAGATTTGGGTCTTGAGCTTGTTTCTCTTGAGGACAAAAGCGCTTGCACACCTAACTCTCATGGAAGGAGAAAATAAAGATGATGGGATAGGAGATCCTTTCAAACTATTGATTGAGGAATCCCTCATGCAACAGAGGAACGAGATGATGGATAATTTCGCGCAAATCCTTCGGCGACTACCAACATGATGCAGGAGCATCGTGTCAAGCGCATAGAGACAGAGACATTCCACATGTGCAAGGCTTCCAGATATTTGATGTGAGTGGCTACAATGGATTTCAGGATCCACCTCCACTCAACGCCAGAGTTCACTTTTTGAGGCACGCTTGAACTAGTACCGAATTTTACCCTGTGAAGCAAGTTTTGAAATTGTAAAATAGAGCAGAAGATTCCACTTCAACTCTGGAAAGCGATCAATCGAAGTTAGTGTAGGATAAGTTTTAGAGTAGGAAAATAGCCAGGGGGAAAAGCCCTAGAAACATTTTGAGTTCTGTAGAATTTTGGACAATCAGTTAGGAGCAGAGAGTGGGAATACAGAAAAAAAAATTGATCTGTGAGAGAACTGCGAGTGAGCAGAAAATCTTAGTTTTGGGGAGCTACTATAGTTTGTATGTATTATGTAGACAGTGGGCACTTATGAATAGAATAGAATGGAAAATTGATCCAAATGTGTTGTTCTTGGACTGTGTGTATTTTGTTGTTGTTTTCTGTTTTATAAACAAGTGAGTGGAACTGTGAGGTTTTGGCAGTTTCAATTGTTTCTCTTCAGTTCGAGCTTTGCAAGGAGTGCATTGAGCCAGAGAGGAATGTTGTGGAATTTTTTTTCTCTCCACCCGAAAATCTGCAAGGTGTGCATCGAGCGAAAGAGAAAATGCCGTGAATCTAAGTTATCGAACTCCCTCAGATGCAAGGAGTGTGCGGGAGACCGGAGTTTGAACCAAACAAAGCTCAGGAGGGATAACACTTCAGAAGGTGTTGTCGAGACCAGGAACTTATTCCCTGGAAGGAGAGAAGATTAGGTCTTCGTAGACTTAGAAAATCTTCTAAGTCGGAGTCAAGTAAAAGCTTAGGAGGAAGAACGCCTTGAGCGTTGGATCGTTGTGGAGATCCTCGCAGACCGTCTGATTGAAGGGAGGAGCATAGTCTTTAACCTTGCATAGATCCAGGAGGAGGATTCGGAGAACCGAATGGACGGTGGAGATTCTCTAAGGAGTAACACCAAAACCTTGCAGGCTGTTGGATCGGGTGGAGCTGCGAGGAGGTTAGTGGAAAGAGTTTCTCGACAGTCATTTCGGGATTTTGGGAACCGTGAGTTGAAAGGGCAGGGGATCTCGTCCTTCAAGATCCCGAATCATGAAATCACGAATCGACTAGGACCGTGGATTGCAGGGATTGTTGTGAACCATCGATCAGGCGCTGGGGTATTTCGACATTTCGGCGTTTCGGCAACCGGAAACTCCAAGGGGAAGAAACACTCATTGCATCTTGATTTCGCTAACCATGAAATCCCGAAAGAATAGGCACCAGGTATTTCATCTTTTCAGTGACCGAAGACCCTAAGGTGCAATGATACCCCTTGCATCCATATTTCGTGAACCACAAAATCCCAAATGAGCGGGCGCTGACAATTCCGGCATTTCGTCTACTAGAGGTTTGAGGGACCAAAAGACAAGACACTTAACTTGAGGAGTCCCATTCCCCGCTAAGCACCTTTTCGGCTTGGCACTTGGTCATAGCCCTTGGTCATGCACTGTGGGAGCTCACGCTTGACGCCCGAAAAGGCCAACTGAGCATTCGTAAGGGACCTGTGTAATTGTCCGAAGGGTTCCAGTTCGGAATCAAAAGAGCCATTTCGACTCCAGAATTAGAAGATCCTAACCGGGAGGTTGTGCAACCCTTAGGAGGGATAGGGGGTCTGCATCAGGTGGTATCAGAGCACTTTTTTCGTTTGTATATTTCAGGTGAAGGAGGAAAAACAAGGAGACAGAAATCTCGGAGTTGTACTTTGTGTGTGACAGACAGTCAACACAATGCCGCCAAGAAGACGAGATCCACCTTTAGCCAACCGTGTTGTATAGAGGGAGAAGCAAGAGCTTCACACCCGATTGGAAACAATGGAAGAAGCACAGAGAAGAGCACCTGATGTTGGGGATGTCAGTGATGCGGAAAGTGAGGAGGTTGAGGTTAAAGAAGCTACAGGAGAGGATGTTGCAGAAGAACGTTTGTTGAGAGCAGTTGCCAGATTGGGAGGCAGAGCTAAGATAGAGGTCCCCATGTATGAGGGAAATCTAGATGTTGAAGAACTGTTGGACTGGATAAGGTCCATGGAAAAACACTTCGACTATGAAGATGTCGATGAGGAAAAAAAGGTGAAGCAAGCAATCACCAAGCTAAAAGGGCATGCAGCACTGTGGTGGGATGAACTGCAGGCTGATAGGAGAAGTAAAGGAAAATAGAGGATAAAGAGTTGGGATAGGATGGTAGCCAAGCTGAAGGCTAAGTTCATACCCAAGGACTACCAAATCAATCTGTTCAGGAAGCTACAGAACCTGAGACATAAAGGAATGACAGTCAAGGAGTACACCGAGGAGTTCTATCGGTTGAACATCAAAACCTGGCAAAGGGAGAGAGACGAAGAAAAAGTGGCCAGATATGTAAATGGCTTGAGATATGAAGTCTAGAATGAGCTGAGCATGATGTCAGTGAGGACTGTGGAAGATGCTTATCAGTTTTCACTAAAGTCAGAGGAGAAGCTAGCCAGGAAACAGAACAAGTGAGGAAGAGTTAAAGGATCGATCCCAAGAAAAGGTAAGGGATTTAATCATGACAGAGCACATCAGTCTAAGGATGAGGCTGAGAAACCACAAAATCACTCGGAATGAGGAGGAGGTTCACGAGGAAGACAGAGTGGTGGAAGAAACTCTTCTAGAGGAAGAGGCAGAGGAGGAGTAAGGTGCTATAATTGTGGAAAGATAGGGCACATGTCTTGAAAATGTCCCAAAAAGAAGAAGGAAGGAGGAGAAGCCTACATTTCAGAAGCACAATGGAGAGATGTTGAGGTAGAAGGAGCAGAGGATAGAGCATCCATGATGTTGAGAAAAGTTCTCTTAAAACCAAAGGCAGAAATTGAAAAGCCAGTGCAGAGGAATAGTCTCTTCAGGACAACTTGCAAGACTAAGGATAAAGTATGGAAGGTGATTATTGAAAGTGGGAGCACTGACAATCTAGTATCCACAGATATGGTGGAGAAATTGAAGCTGAAGACAACTGCACATCCAAGGCCATACAAAGTCTCATGGCTGGAAAAAGGACATCAGGTAATGATTACTAAACAATGCATGGTTGAAATTAAAATAGGAGGATATAAAGATGAAATCACATGTGATGTAATCCCCATGGACGTATGCCACATTTTTTTGGGAAGACCATGGAAGTATGACAAAAATGTCATTCACGATGGAAGGAAGAATACATACACATTGGAGAAGAATGGTAGGATTCATATGTTACTACCAATGGAGGCAAAGAGAGCGAAAGAGGGAGCCAGCACACGCATACTTCTCATGAGTGGGAAGGAACTCCTAAAGGAAGCCAAGGAAAAAAAGGGATGTAGTTCGCTGTGGTGAGGAAGCCGAGAGTCATCCTTACGAGTACATCAATGGATGATTTGCCTGAAGAAGTTCAAGAGCTGTTGGATAATTTTACTGACATAGTGGTGGATGAGTTGCCAAATTCATTGCCACCCATCAAGAGTATCATTCATCATATCGACTTGATACCCGGAGCAAGCCTGCCAAACAAGGCAGCGTACAGATTAACACCTCGAGAAAATGAGGAGGTGAAGAGCCAAGTCCAGGAATTGTTGGATAAGGGATTAGTCATGGAAAGTTTGAGCCCATGTGCAATACCAACTGTGTTAAGCCCAAAGAAATATGGAGGATGGAGAATGTGCACAGACTCGAGAGCCATCAACAATATCACCACCAGGTACAGATTCCCTTTACCGAGAATGGATGATTTAATGGACTGCTTAAGTGGAGAAAATTTCTTTTCTAAGATATATCTGAAAAAGTGGATATCACCAGATTAGGATGAGAGAGGTCGATGAATGAAAAACAACCTTTAAGGTCACTGAAGGTTTGTATGAGTATCTAATTATGCCACTTGGCTTAACGAATGCCCCGAGTACTTTTATGAGATTGATGAATGAAATTCTGAAATATTTCATTGGTAAGTTCATGGTTGTATATCTGGATGATATATTGGTCTTTAGCAAGACAAAGGAGGATTATTTGAGGCACCTAACGCTAGTAATGAGGAGGCTACAGCAGGAGAAGCTGCTGATCAATTTAAAGAAGTCCTCTTTTATGAAGACATGACTCATTTATTTGGGTTTCGTGATCTCTTCGAATGAACTGAAGATGGATCCATAGAAGGTGAAAGCAATCAGAGAATGGTCGTCACCAAGGAGCATGTTCTAGGTAAGGAGCTTTCATGGTCTAGCAAGTTTTTATAGAAAGTTCATTAGAGACTTCAGTGGAATTTGTGCGCCAATGATGGATACGGTAAAGAAGCGGCACAATTCCTTTAAATGGACAGAGGAGGCTGAAAGGAGCTTCAATATACTGAAGGAGAAGATAACAGAACAACCAATTCTGGTCTTGCCGAATTTTAAGAAGACATTTCAGGTGAGATGTGATGCAAGTGGAGTTGCAATAGGAGTTGTTCTGAGTCAGGATAACAGGCCTGTTGCCTATTTCAGTGAGAAGTTGAATGAGACTAAGAGGAAATACTTCACATATGACAAGGAATTCTATGCCATCATTCAAGCATTGAAGAAATGGAGGCATTATGTTGTCCCGCAAGAGTTTGTCTTGTATAGCGATAATCAAGCTTTACAATTCATAACCCGATAGGAAACACTGAACCAGAGGCATGCAAAATGGGTTGAATTTATGCAAAATTTTACTTTTTTCATAAAACATATTTCTGGGAATGCTAACAAGGTTGTTTATGCATTAAGCATGAGATGTTTGATTATGCAGGAATTCCAGGTGAAGACCTTGGGGTTTGAACACCTTAAGGATATGTATCATGATGATATAGATTTCAAGGAGGCCTACGAAGCATGTACAAGCCCTGTACTAAGAGATAGAAGTCAGTGGACATAGTATATGGTTTAGAAAGGATTGTTGTTAAAAGGAAATCAATTGTGCATACCAAGATGCTCAATGAGAGACAATATTCTGAAGGAGAAGCATAGTGAAGGATTGGATGGACATTTCGGCCATGATAAAATGTTTGCACAGTTGAGAAGCTCGTACTATTGGCAAGGTATGAAAACAGATGTGATAAAGTTGGTGAATAGATGTAGAATTTGCCAACATGCAAAGGGGAAAAGACAAAACACTAGATTGTATCAACCATTGCCAATACCAAAGAGGCCTTGGGATGTAATAAGAATGGATTTCATGTTGGGATTGCCAAGAACAAAAAGGGGATTTGATTCCATATTTGTGGTGGTGGATAGGTTTTCAAAGATGGCACATTTCATCCCATGCCAGAAGACCAGTGACGCAACGCATGTTGCAAATCTATTTTTCAAAGAAGTTGTGAGACTTCACGGTCTACCCAGGAGCATTGTCTTAGACAGAGACACAAAATTTGTTGGTCACTTTTGGAGGACGTTGTGGAAGAACATGGGGACAAATTTTTCCTTCATCTCAGCTTATCACCCTCAGACATATGGGAAAATTGAGGTGGTAAATAAAAGTTTGGGAAATTTACTGAGAAGTCTGGTTACTGAACATCATAATCTGTGGGATCAGATTCTTCCACAAGGAGAATTTTCATACAATGACTCACCAAATAGGAGTACTGGAAGGAGCCCATTCCAAATACTATATGGAATGCAACCCAAGGGAGTGTCTGAGTTAAGGGACTTAGAACGGGGAGAGATCAGAAGCGCTAGAGCAGAGGATTTTTCTTCTAAGATGCAGAGACTCCATAGTCAAATCAAAGAACAATTGCAGAGTTCTAATCGGAAATACAAACATAGAGATGATCTGCATCACAGGGAACTTCAATTTGAAGTGGGAGATCAATTTTTAGCACATCTCAAGAAGGAAAGGTTCCCTAGGGGAACATATAACAAATTGAAGATGAAGAAGATAGGACCCTGTAAGATCTTGAGGAAGTTTGATACAAACGCCTATGAGATTGAGTTGCCAGATGGTGTGGGAATTTCACCCATATTCAACATTTAATACCTATACCCTTATTGGAAAGATGACACGGAAGGGTCAGAAGATCAAGGAAAGATTCAGTGGGAAAAACAGATGCATGTAGTAGAAAATCCGCAGATGGAGAAAATTGTTGATCAAAGGATTGGTAAGAAGACCAAGAGGAAAACTTATTTTGAGTATCTGGTCAAATGGAAGGGACACCCAATTGAAGATGCCAGTTGGGAAAATGAAGCTGCTATCCAGAAGCAGGTAAAGTAAGTAGAGGAGCTCATGGACAGGAGTCCATGAATTTTTGTCAAGGGGAGTATGATGCAAGAGCATCATATCAAGCGCATAGAGGCAGAGACATTCCACACGTACGAGGCTTCCATAACTTCGATGTGGGTGGATAAAACGGATTTTGGGATCTGCCTCCACTTAGTGCTAGAGTTCAATTTTTGAGGCACGCTTGAACCAGTGCCGAATTTTACCCTATGAAGCAAGTTTTGAAATTGTAAAACAGAGCAGAAGATTCCACTTCAGCTCTGGAAAGCGACTGGTCGAAGTTAGCGTAGGATAAGGCTTAGAGTAGGAAAATAGCCAGGGGGAAAAACTGTAGAAACATTTTGAGTTATGTAGAAGTTTGGACAATCAATTAGGAGCAGAGAGCAAGAATACAGAAAAAAAAATTGATATGTGAGAGAACTGCAAGTGAGCAGAAAATCTCAGTTTTTTGGAGCTACTGTAGTTTGTATGTTTTATGTAGCCAGTGGGCACTTATGAATAGAATAGAATGGAAAATTGATCCAAATGTGTTGTTCTTGGACTGTGTGTATTTTCCTATTGTTTTCTGTTTTATAAACAAGTGAGTGGAACTATGAGGTTTTGGCAGTTTCAATTGTTTCTCTTCAGTTTGAGCTCTACAAGGTGTGCATTGAGCTAGGGAGGAATGTTGTGGAATTGTTTTTCTCTCCACCCAGAGATCTGCAAGGTGTGCATCGAGCTAGAGAGAAAACGTCGCAAATATGAGTTATCGAACTCCCTCAGAAGCAAGGAGTGCATGGGAGACTAGAGTTTGAACCAGACAAAGCTCAGGAGGGATAACACTTCTAAAGGTGTTGTCGAGACTAGGAACTTATTCCCTAGAAGGAGCGAAGATTGAGTCTTCGTAGACTTAGAAAATCTTCTAAGTTCGAGTCAAGTAAAAGCTCAAGAGGAAGAATGCCTTCAGTGTTGGATCACTATGGAGATCCATGCAGACTGTCTGATTGAAGGGAGGAGCACAGACTTTAACCCTGCATAGATCCAGGAGGAGGATTCCTAGAACCGAACAGATGGTGGAGAATCTCCGAGGAGTAACATCGAAACCTCGCAGGCCATTGGATCAGGTGGAGCTGCAAGGAGGTTAGCGTCGAGAGTTTATCGACGGTCATTTTGGTATTTTAGGGACCATGAGTTGAAAGGGCAGGGGATCTCGTCCTTCAAGATCCTGAATCGTGAAATCGTGAATTGACCAAGTCCGTGGATCGCAGGGATTGTTGTGAACCGTCGATCGGGCGTCGGGGTATTTTGACATTTTGGCTTTTCGGCAAACGAAAACTCCAAGGGGCAGGAACACTCCTTGCATCTTGGTTTTGTGAACTGCGAAATCTCGAAAGAATAGGCACCGGGTCTTTCAGCTTTTCGGCGACCGGAGACCTTAAGGAGAAAAGATACCCCTTGCATCCATATTTCACGAACCGTGAAATCCCAAAGGAGAGGGCGTCGACCATTTCAACATTTCGGCTACCGGAGGTTCGAGGGACCAGAAGACGAGACACTTGACTCAAGGAGTCTCGGTCCCCGCTAACCACCTTTTCGGCTTGGCACTTGGTCACATCCCTTGGTCGCGTGCTGTGGGAGCTCATGCTTGACGCCCGAAAAGGCCAACTGAGCATTCGTAAAGGACCTGTGTAATTATCCGAAGGGTTCCAGTTCAGAACCAGAAGAGCCATTTCAGCTCCAGAATCAGAATATCCTGAACGGGAGGTCATGCAGCCCATAGGAGGGATAGGGGGTCTGCATCACAACAGGCGATGCATCTTCTTTGAGCGGAGGCACCACCCCCTTCTAGGTACAAATAAACTTCGATATTCCTATATTTTAAGGTCAGATAGATGTAGATTTTGTAGACAAGTGGTTGAATCTACTAGAAGGGTATTTCTCTGTCCATAACTTTTTGAATAGAGAAAAGATTACTTTTGTGCTCCTCAAAACCGTTCCTTATGTCAAAGATTGGTGGGAAAATTTCTTTGAGCAAAAGGAAATAGAGGAACCCTCATTATTTACAGTCAGAACCACCTAGGAATCCTTCATGGATGCTATTAAGGAACAATACTACCCTGTCGGAAGTTATGACGACTTGTATGCCAAATGGACCACACTGCAACAAGAAAGAGACCAAGCAGTGCCAGATTTCACAAATATCTTCCATACCTTGCGCACCAAGTTGGGTATAAAATATTTAGAGAGACATCTGGTGCTCAAGTATCATGGTGCTCTACATAGATACATCCAGACCGAAATGGAATTTCTGGACATCTCATCCTTGGGCGCGGCCTACTGATATGCCATCAAAATCCAGCAGAATCTCAAACAAAAGACGTGACAATTTGGGTTGGCGAACCCCTCACAACAAAATCTAGGAAAGGGTGGCCCCAACCCAAAAAACAAAGGACAGAGCAAATATGGATAGTATCAGGACAACCAATCCAAGCCGCAAGCAAAGAAGGATGCTGGAAAGACAAAGAAAGATACCGAGAAGTGGTGTGACTTCCATAAGAGCCCTTGGCATAACATTGCTTACTGCTGCTCAAAGCAGACGTTGGTGGCCAAAGTGAAAGCCTCTGAATCAAATGCGAGTTCTGACTCTGAGTTGGAACCATAAAGGGGAAGACGGATCATTAATGCAGAACCCAGTGCCACCATTGCTACCACCAAGCTCCAGCATGGTGAACTAGATGAACCAGAAGAAGGAGAGCACCTCTTCCATTCACAGATGTGGGTAAAAGGCACCCCACTGCATTGGATCGTTGATAATGGTAGTCAAAAGAACCTCATATTAGAAGAGGTCATCAAGTGGCTGGCCTTGCCGACAAGGCTACACCCACAATGCTACACCATTGGATGGCTCCGCCAAGGAAGCGATCTCTACGTCAGTCAATAGTGTCAACTGTCGTATAGCATCAAGCCCTTCAAAGACGAGGTATTGTGTGATGTTGCTCCTCTGGAAGTTTGTGATGTTCTTTTGGGCCAACCTTATGTATGGAAATGTTATGTTGTATATGAGTCTAGGCCTCATAGTGTTATTATTACTTTAAACAGCAGATTTTACAGGATACCCAAGACTGTCCCACCTAGTGCTATTTCATTGATGTCTGCTAAGAAATGCAGGAAGTTCATCTCTCAGATGGGGAAGTTTTTATTCTTTGTGATTTTCTCTTAGAATGAGAGAAAAATCACAGCCACATCCAGGGTCTCTGTGTTCGACCTCTCCACACAGCAGAAGCAAGTAGATAAGGTCGTGGAAGAATACTCAGATATCTTCTCCTCACCTACCTGGGTAACTTTTCACTGCTAGGTCAAGCACCCCATCGATCTGACCCCTAACGCATCGCTTCCCAATGGGACAATCTATTGCCACTCTTTCTTAGAGAATGAGGAGATCAAGCGACAGATCCAATAATTTCTCCACAAGGGGCACATCCTTCCTAGCTTATCACCTTGCGAGAGCCCAATCATGCTGGTACATAAGAAATATGGAACTTGGCAACTTTGCATTGATTATCGAGCTCTGAATAAAATCATAGTCAGAAACCAATACCCGATTCCCCGAATGGATGACCTCCTTGATCAACTCATGGGGGCCAAATACTTCAGTAAGATTGATCTGAAGATTGGCTACCACCAGGTCCCGATAGAATAGACATATGTATGGAAGACCACCTTCAAGTTAAAGGAAGGCCTTTTTGAATGGTTGGTCATGCCCTTTGGTCTGACAAACGCTCCATCCACTTTCATGAGGATGATGGACGATAGCCTGCGACCATTCAACAATACTTTTGTAGTGGTGTATCTTGGTGACATTCTCATTTATAGCAAGACTTGGGCCGAACACTTGCA
>ML802781.1:46219-57345 GCA_009831015.1 Picea engelmannii
CAGAAATGGAATGACATGTACTATCCATATAGAATAGTATTACCTTCAAATATATCAAAAATCATATTGTTATCCATCAAACAAACTTGGGTCCATTACCCAAACCTGGGTTCTCCAACTTCACATGGTCATAACTCTCTAACAATGAGGAGTTATGTGACGTTATACATACCACCGAAAATGACATGACAAGCACTATCCATCTAGGATAGTTTCCCTGACAAATTCACTGTCCTTCATCTCATTATTCCATAATTAAGCATGGGTTCTCTTACTCCGCAAAGCGTCTTCCCGTGAGGGATTTCACCATAAGAGGACCACTTTGGAGTTCATCCATATTTACTTCTTATCAACCATGAAAAAACAATAATAAGTCATATTTACATCAAACAATATTGGGTCCATTACCCAAACCTTTATGCTACAGGGATTTCTTCAAGGGTTGACATCAATGACAACCAACCTTAATCAACAACACCCTCATAGGTGAAGAAAAGACATATTTGTTCTCCCCTAAAATCTTGTCGACCTGCTTCTATTGTATAGAAAATTATTGGGTCGAGGTTTTTGTCGTCATAGTGACCTTCTGTTCACCTTCTAACTAGATCCTGAAGAGGGAAAACTTTGTGGTATGAGAGATTACTTTACGAAACTATTTTTCTAAGATCAATGAAATGACAGTAGCTAGAACTACCTTTGGTATCCAATATAGTTTACCCGCCATAGTAATATAGAACCTCATCTTTGAAGGTCTGGATGTCATAGGATATGAGGCATTTCTAGCTGATGTGAAGGTCTCGTCCCTAGCTCAACCAACCAATGGTGTATGGTTAGCGATGTGACATCATTGATAGCTTCAATATCTTCATGACCTCATATGAGATAAAGTTATTATATATCCCAATATCAACAATGAAATGTAGTGGGGTATCCTTCACCCACATCTATGAATGGAAGGGACACTACCCTCCTCAAGATCCTCCAAGTCATCTGGTTGGATCTTTGCAGTTGTGATGGTAACACTAAGTTCTGCATCAATGATTCTCTTTCCCTATTATAAATTAGAGTCCGAGTCAGGGTATGAATCCTTTTCTTTAAGCTTGACCAACAATGGTTTTTTCGAGTGACATTCAACAGTGTTGTGCCCGGGGATTTTATGGAACTCACACCACTTTCTAGTGTCCTAATTTATCTTCCAGTTACCCTTATTTTCCTTCATCTTGGACTAGTTGTATTGAGGTTGGTATTCATTTATTTATCCCTTGTTTTCTGACTTAGGGTGACCTTTTCCATGCTTATGTTGTTGCGGATTTGTAGACCTAAATTATCAATTATTTTGTTTCTTAAATATTTTTTCAATTCTGACAACATATCAATAACTATATCCCAGTGAGTGTTTGTCCAAAAAATCCATATCTATTTAGATGTACCTACGTAATCCATTGTGGTACTTCAAAACCAACTGTCTCTCAGAATATTGAATACCCAACTTTGAGCACAGTGTGTGGAAGATGTTGGTATACTCTAGCACTGTCTAGTCTCTCTCCTGATAGAACGTAGTCCATATCATATAATCATCATCATAGTTTCCAATATTGGAAAATCTAGCATTGTTGGTTCATCACACATCTCTTGGGTTTAGTCAGTCAAGCAATCGACCAATACACTACACTAGTCGGTTGAGTAGTTGATATTCCTATCGATCGGATAGTAGACCAGTAGTCAAATTTAGTCATATTGTGGATCAACCAACCAATCAATCGACTACAATTTGGACACATAGGCGATCAGGTCAAGAATCCTTGTCGATTTGACTCGACAATGCAGATTTGATGGAGTCAAATCTAACAATGGATAGTTACATGTGAACAAGATCTTTCATATTCTATGGAAGTTGGTTAGATATTGAGGCTATAAATAGTATACCCCATGGGTCATTATCAATAGTGAAATACATATTGTACAATATATCATGTGGATCAACATGTGCTATATGCACTGTGACGTTATGATCACAATGTGCTCTGCTTAAGTGTTGTAACAATGTCTTTAGAAACCACCTTTATCTTTGAAATATTTTTGTTTATATTCCCTAATCTACAATACTATGTTTTTTTTATTTCATGTCACGTTCCACACTATTTCCCAACATGGTATCAGTGCCTATGGTTTAAAACCTCAACTTGTTATCTGCAAACCTTGCAAGTTGAATATGTTGTGTGATTGACTCTCGGTCGGTCATTTGTTGATTGGAACTTATTGAAACAGACCATTTTTTGTCTAGATATCAAAGATGGTTTTGAAGATTTATCATGTTGTTCTGAATGGATCAAATTATCCATTATGGGCACCATATATCGAAACTGTACTGAAGAGAAAAGGACTATGGAAGTATACAAAGGTTGTGATTCCAAATCCAATAGTAGACTAGGAAAAGTTCATTGTTGATGGAAAGAAAGATAAGGCTCATGTAGGGATCATCATGACCTACATCTCACATGACATTTTATTTCAACTCAGTGGAATCGACTACCTTCATCAAGTCTGGAAGAATATGAATTCATTATTCGACTGAGTCTTTGAGAGCCATGCCATGCAATTGGAGAAAGAGTTGATATCTCTCAATTCTCATTATTTTGAAATAATGAAGGACTATTTGGTGTGTATCAAAGAGCTCCAGTTAAATTGGGTGAATGTGGAAAGAACTATAAGAAGAAGGATGGATAACTCATCGAGTTGATCCTGATGAACTTGAGAACATCATTTGACGTGTTTGGGTCGAATTTCCACACCAAATAGAAAGCACACAAGGAATATGGAAATGATTACACCTTTGAAGCCTTTTCTGGTATTTTGAATATTGATCAGCATAGACTGCTTGAAGAAGGAAATCTTGGTGGTAAATACCAAGCTCACTTGCTCAAGGGAAATGGTAAAATGGATCCCAAGGATAGAGTACAGTTTGATTCCTTTACACATAAACCTACATACCACAACTAGAAACCTAAAGGGAAGACAAATGCACCTCATGGAAGTCGAAATAAGAAGACATGTCAGTACTTTGGAAATATTGGACATGTGGAGAGAGTATCATATAATAAGTGAGATGGTTTAAAGGATAAGGTTAAAAACCTTCAAGGATATGTGTCCATTGTACGTCGACCCACTGATAATTTCACCTTCCAAGTCAAAATTTCCCAGGCCTTATTGTCTCATTCTATGTAGAATGAATAGGTAGTTGACTCTGGGTGCACTCATCACATGGCTAAGGATCCCTCCTTGTTCACGTGGTTGGATGAATATAACGAGAGAAATATATATGTTGCTAATGATTATGATTTGGATTTTGTTGGTCAGGGTGATGTTATCTATTTATATGGGAAGATTGTTGACATCTATCATGTGACAAATCTCAGTTCCAATATGGTTTTTTTTTTCTCAGTTAACAAAGATAGGTAAGATTGTAGAATTTTGGCCAGATCGATTCTACGACCATGTTTTGAAAAAAGGAAAGTCGATTGTCTTTGATGGGATTATCGACTTGATGGAAAACTTGTACAAATTCCATTAAATGAATCAACTTGACACTGAAATGACTACTCTTTTTTCTCACACTGATGAGAGAAGTTAATTCTGTCATGAGAAACTCATACACCTGAAGTTATGAAGTTTGCAAGAACTGGAAACTCAGAGTATGTTTGTTTTTTTACCAAAGGTGTTTCCCCCTGAAGGAGTTTTTAAGGTTTGTGTTCTTTGGAAGCATCATTAGGCACCATTCAACTCTGCAATAGCATGGCAAGAACAGAACCTATTGGAGTTGGTTCACAATGATGTTTGTTGCATCATTCTACCTTCACTAGAAGGTGCAAGGTACATTGTGATTTTCATTGATGTTTTTTTTCGTTTCACATGGGTATTTTTCCTAAAGAACAACCTTGTCTTTGAAAATTTCAAGGATTTTTAGGACTTTTATGAAAAGAAAGGTGGTTGACCCATCAAGTTCTTAAGATCAGACAATGGTGGTGAGTATGTAAACTGACCTTTTGAATAATACCTGGTTCAATCTGGTACTGAATGTCAGTAGTTGGTTCCTCACACATAGTAGTAGAATAGCATTGAAGAACAAAAGAATTGTACATTATATAAAATTTCCATATGTATTTTGCAAGCTAAATATCTTCCTCCTCACTTCTAGGATAAAGTGGTGTATTGTCTAAATTATCTTCTTAATCACATCTTGGATTGATATTTTCCTTATATGAGTCCAGTTGACTGATGGTGTGGAAAGAGGCCTTCAGTCAACAACCTCCATGTGTTTGGATGTGTTCTATGGGATCACATTTTGATGATTGAAGAAATAAATTGGATGCAAATACTCACGCTTTCATCATGATATCGTACTCTAAAGAGTCTAAATCATATTGACTATTTGATCTTGTCAAAAGACAAATCATTATTAGATGAAATGTACAGTTCGATAAGAATTTTTTTGGCATTAACTTATTGAATGTCTCCTCTATATTATTTCAGGATTATCCCTTTGACATTGTCTCTAACATTGGTTATCTTGTTCCATACTTCAGTCCTTTGATTGGATAATAAAAAAATGTTCTTAATTTGACTAGATCATCGACCTTCGAGTTTACTAGTCCTTCATCCTATGTTTTTACTGGTCCATTGATTGAATACCATCTGACTTATGATCAAACTAATGCTAAATTGAATCATATTTCAACTTTTTTGGTCTATCGAGATGGATTTCCAAGACAATTGAAGATGCTGGAGATGCCTCCTTCTAATGACAAACTTGAA
Organism: Picea engelmannii; assembly: GCA_009831015.1. Lineage (NCBI taxonomy): Eukaryota > Viridiplantae > Streptophyta > Pinopsida > Pinales > Pinaceae > Picea > Picea engelmannii. The sequence continues at coordinate 51,032 of ML802781.1, forward strand.
GTCAAAAGAAACATGAAAGTGTTTCCTTGATGACTTGTGTAATTGAAAATTATGATCATGTTACCTACTTAGTTTTTGAAGGATTGCCTGAATGGGTGTAGGCCATGCAAACATAAACATATATACTTTTTCAAAGAATCATACTTGCAGCTTAGTTCCCCGATTATTGGGAAAGAACATTGTGAAGTGTTGTTGGGTATACTAGACCAAATTTATCTTTGAAGGTGTTATTGAGTTACATAAAGAATTCCTAGTTGCAAATGGATTTTCTCAACAAGAAGACATCATCTACAATGAAACATGTTCCCCTGTTTTAAAGATGAACTATGTTCAATTGATTATTTCCCTTGCTTCTCATTTTGAATGGAAAATCCATCATATGGATGTGAAAACTTCCCTTCTTCATGGAAACCTATCTAAAAAATATTTCATGGAACAAGCACTTAGTTTTGTGACAGATTCCAACTTGGTTTGTCAACTCAAGAAGTTTCTTTATAGTTTGAAGCAGGGTCCCCAAGATTTGTATGCTAATATCGACAATTTATTTCTTCGACTTGGTTTCAAACATTGTGAATCTGATTAGAGCTTGTATGTAATCCATACCAATGGAGACACCTTGATTGTTTTTGTATATGTAGATGACTTACTCATTAGTTGAAATAATATTGATCACATCCTTAGATTGAAGAAACAACTTGCTAACTCCTTTAACATGACAAATATTATTACTCTGCATTATGTTTTGGGTCTTCAAGTATTACCACTTTGTGATGGTTTCTTCATTTAATAGTCTAAATATGTGATGGATCTATTGACATGTTTTAATATGGCCTATTGCAATCCTTGTGCTACTCCTTTTTAGTTTGGAGTAAATCTAACCAAAACCTATTAAACACTCATATTCGATGCTACACTTTATCAACATTTGGTCGAAAATATTATTTATCTTACTCATAGTCGACCTGACATTTCCTTTGTTGTTAGTGTGGTTTCTCGGTTTATGAAAGACCCTAAAGAAAGCCACTGGAAAGTGTTCAAACAAATGGTCTTCTATTTCAAGGGTACCACTCATTTTGGTATCAATTATTGTTGGAGTTTTGATTTGTTGGTTGGATTCACCGACTCTATATGGGTTGTCAAAATTGATGATCAGAATTCCACTTCTATCTATGTGTTTAGATATAGCATTGGACCATTGGTGTGGTAATGCAAGAAATAGAAGGTGTCCTCTTTTTCAAGTATGGAAGAAGAATATCATGGCATTGTTCAGGAAAGTACTAAAGCAGTATGGATTCACCAACTTTTTGGACAATGTGGCCTGCCTTTTTAGACCTTGACTACAATTTGTTGTGATAACTATAGTGCTATACAGGTTGTTTACAATCCTATTTCCCATAGTAAAATGAAGCATGTTGAGCTCCATGCTCATTATTTAAGATAGTTGGTTCATGAGAATGTTGTCTCTCTTGAATATTACGGAACATATGATCAAGTTGTTTATATCTTCACCAAACCTTTAGTTGAAGCCAGATTTATGAAGCTCCACATGATGCTTGGGATTCATGAAGATGAAATTATGGGGGGGGGTGTCATAATGATGTAATTTCATCTCATGAATGTCAAGAGATGTGTTTTTTTGGGGTGTTATTGGAACATCAAGCATTGATGGTTCATCACACTTCTCCTGGGTTCATCCAGTAGAGAATTTGACCCACATATAGATACATTTAATCGGTCGATGACCATTAAACTACACTAGTCGGTCGTGTAGTCGACGTGTCTGTCGGTTGGATAGTTGACCAATAGTTGAAGGTAGTTGGGCGGTGGATTGGACATCCCAACAATTGACTATAATTTGGAAATATATGAGGTCGATTCCACGATCCTTGTCGAGCTAAATCGATAATGTGTATTTGACGGAGTCAACTCTAACAACTAAAAGTTACATGTGTACAAGATCTTCCATATTCTATGGAAGTTGGTTAGATTGTGAGGCTATAAATAACATATCCCTTGGGTCATTATCAATAATGCAATACATATTATACAATAGATCATGTGTATCAACCTGTGAAATATGCATTGTGATGTTCTGATCATATTGTGCTTTGCTTAAGTGTTGTAACAATGTCTTTAGATACCACCTCTGTCTTTGAAATTATTTTTTTCCTCTTAGATTATATGCAGTACTATGTTTTATATTCTATGTCATGTTCCACCCCATTACCCAACATCCAACACAGTGGATCTCCTCATTGAGGGAATCCACAAAGGCTTCCTAGGTGGGTTCTCTCCCAAATGGCATAGATTAATCTATCGTGTGACTCTCCTAACAATCTTCCCACTAGGTTTGACATGGGGAAGGGATTTAAGGAGTGCAAAGGTAATATTTTCTCCATTGAGAAAATTTTGGACAAAGTAATAGCCTTCTAGTATATTCAACCATTTTTCTAGAGCATCTGTATCTATTTGTCCTTCAAATAACAAACTATCAAAAATAACTTGTACATTGAAGGGAATCATACCTATTAAATGACTTCTTGTTGAATATGCCTTGGCCACAATTGATAGTCATTAAAGGATATGAGTAAAGTTTTCCATCATCGTGTTCCTCTAACACGTGAGGGCTTCCTTGAGAAACATTTTTAAAGTATCTCTTTCTCTTCCATATTTCTTTTCTTTCACTTTGGGAGGTCACTTGGGCTAGCGAGATCAATCATCCCCAAGGGAAAATAGCTCAAGACCCAAATCTCTATACCCTAACCTCTTCGGGGACATGCATGTACCAAGAAATAATAAGGAGAATATTTCTCTGGGTGATCCAGATTATGTTGAGAATGAAATGAGATACAAATTAAAATACAATAGAGAACATAGAAATACAATGAAACCCAACTTCTATTAGTGAACAACAGAATATTGTAGAACAAAAAATGACTAGAATGGTGGTAGCTTATCTCTAAAGAGAAAGAGATGTTAGCTACACTCATTCACAATAAGAATTGCATCACACTCCATTGCATACTTAAATGACCTCCTTCACCTCCATTATATATGAGAGAGTGAGAGGAGAATAATTCCCATGGTGCATGTGAGATAAATTGGTTAAGTTTACAAAATGCCATAGGGATGCAAAACACTAAGACTTCCCGGGAGGTCACCCATCTCAGTACTACTATATCCCAAGCATGCTTAAATACATAGTTCTAATGGGATTTGATGCATTAATGCTATAGTCATGTACATAAGACCACTAGGAAATCATTACATGATGGTTGTAATTAACAAACATTGATTCAATGGAAGAGGTGAACGACCACCGATATCCACCTAGATCATTTGAGTTGAAATTGAAAATTGATATTATGCATTTTGTTTTTCAACCAATATTTATGTTCTTCATGAATCATTAATTTTAGAGACTTAATAACACCATTGCATGTCCAAAATCAATGATTTCCCCTAGGGTAGGTCAACCTGGATTATTGAGCCAATCGTTCTTTTTTTATTCTAGTGGAATGTTAAAGAGATTTTCTTTTGCATGTTTCATACTTAGTACTACTATTTATTTATATATAAACATGTCATGTCCTATGACCTATTGTCCATGTCATTTATGCATGGCCAAGAATGTGATACATCATTCTAAATTGCATTTATTATAACCTAAAATATAATTTACAATTTTTAGGTCTAAATTTATACCCACTAGAGAATTTTATGGACTCATTTGTACCCAATAGTTAATAGTTATTCTAAATGGGCTTTTTTTCCCCTATATTTCTAAGGCCTAACTTGTTCCCAACATTTATTACAAAGTTATGTGTCTTTTAACTTTTTTATAAGCCAACAAAAATATGATGGATAAAAGTGACCTGTCTTCATTGGAAAGGGGTCCCTTTTGTGTACAAATGTATTATTAGAGAGGAAGTCATGCACGGAATGTGACCTATCAATATTCTTATATTTTTGGAGTTATTGATGGAAATAAGTGTGTTCCTTCTTATTTTAGAACATGTAATTAATTTTTTTGAAGAGTATTTTCATAATCGATGAATCAATAATAAAGAATCATTATAAAAGTGGTAGAGCAAAGATTAATATCTCCTGAGTTTGACATAAGTGGTGGGCAATATCAACACATATAGGAACTTTGTGGTGAAATATCATCAAAAGTGATATATGGATATGCAAGAGTGTACAACACAAACCCTAACCCTCATGCTTTCAACATTATTTGGTGGTGGTACAAATTATGTTTCTTTTTCCAAACATGTAAAATGAGTATATTACAAGTTAATGAATATATTTTCCTATCATTTTGTATTCTTTTATACTTTATCAAAAAAATAGCCAAGACTTCACAATTTTTATAGTTTAGTGAAAGATTCACCAACATTTTACAAGATTTAATAATTCACTAAAGATTCGCTAAGATTTTACAAAATTTTATAATCGAGTGAAAGATTTAAGAAGATTTCCCTCAAATTATCCTATGTAACATGGGGACTCACCTACTTATTATACAATTATATATACATATTATATTATTGATAAAATAGCCTTTAAATTATCCTATGTAGCATGGGGATTCACCTATTTACTATACATATAAATTTAGTGGGGATTTAAAAAAAAATTCTTAGTCATGTAGGTTTACTAATGGAAGTCTCCATAACATATAGGGGATTCCAACCTTTTTAGGAGAAATATGAACATACTTGATATGCTCTATTTACCAACAAATCAAGACCCTATTGACATCTAAATAATGTTGGTGTTATTATTGTTATTAATTTATTATTATTGTTATTAATTTATTATTATTATTATTATTATTATTTATGATTCATTATTAGTAAATTAGTTAATATTATTATTTATGACATTTATTGGATATTTAAATAAGACAAGTAATATTTTCATCATATTAAACTTAAAATTCGATGACAAACCAACAATTAAAAAGCATTGGGAGAAACAATAATAAGAAACACTATTTTTTCAATAAAGACCTTTTACTAAACATTATGTGAGACATTAAGCTATATAAATATTTAAGAATATCAATATAGATAATAATTTGTTTTCTTAAAAGTTTGAGATAAATAATTATAAAAGAGATCATTTAAATCATGTGGTTAAATAGGGAAATCCATTAGACATTTTAAAGATGATAAATCACTAGACCTTATACTAAATCAACCATCACAGATTACTTTAATAGTTTTGAATATCAGAAGATAATAAAAGATTTTAAAAAAGAAAGTTGTAGAGACACAATATTCTTCTTTGTAATCTTTTCTTGGCATTCTTTCATGGTTTTTTAGTAATTGGTTCATAACCCTAATTCATAACTTTAATTGACTTTAAAATGAATATTAAAGCTCATGATCACTTATGGTCTTTTAGTAATTGTCTCATAATCCTAATTAACTTTAAAATAGATATTAAAGTTAAAATTACAAAATAGTTGGCCTAAGTCCACAACTATTCCAAAGAATCAAGGTGAAGATTGTGTATGTAAGGTATACTAGAAAACCCCCATAATTGTGCACCTTAAGGGGGAGTAGTTGTCAATATGACTATGCATAAGTCTTCTTTAGTAGGTGTTTGAGTCTTTATAAAGTTGCCATAAGGGTTTGAGGCTGCTTTGTAAAGAAATGGTCACTGCACTCAGGATGTTTTTCAGTTATGTTTATTCGGTGTTTTGAGTCTCTATAAAAGTTGAGATAAGGGTTTGAGGCTTAGTTGTATGGAGATGGTAGCTGCACTCAAGGAATGTTGTTATAACCATTTGTGTCCAGACAAAAAACTATAAACAGTTTTTTACAAATCTATTATTAATGATGTCACAGCTTCTTTTAACATCATCTTGACACTATTTATGATTGTTTATTTCCGTAATTTTGGTAATTGTAAAATAGCACCATAGAGATTATGCTCTCTCAAAGTCAATTGTTTTATTTCTCTGGTTCTGGTTCTAGGCTGTATAGGTTTTTTTCCTGGTCTCCTTTCAGAATCGATAAGTTTTAGCAAAGAATTTGCTGGAAAATGCTTAGTCGCTACTTCACATATTAATAAGTTACTCAGGGATCAATATCTTTGGGTTTGTTCCTTGGGTTATTCTTGCATTGGGTGGTGCAAGTCCGTCTTACTCTTTAACAATTAGTGTAGTGAGCATTTCCCCCTTCCATAGTTATAGGCCCTACTATATTTAGCTATTCTAAAAAATCTGGATTTCTGATGCAGGAGCATCTACAACTCATCTAGCGAGCCCCCGCGAGGAGAAAGAAAATACAGCTGGACAGCGC
>ML802781.1:57396-70920 GCA_009831015.1 Picea engelmannii
TTGTATCGGAGTTCGGGACTCGGAGTTTGGTGGCGCAAGTGTATTGCGACATCGCAAGTACCAATTTCCCGATAGGGAAGTCCCCGACATACGGAAGTGTTGACCGTTGACCCATCGGGGTTTGGGGTTTTGAGTTGCACGAGATTGTGTGAACGAGTTTCGCGATACCGCGAGACCCGATCTCCCGAGAAGCAAAGGGGAGATTGCCGAAGGAGAGTTGTGGGTAGAGGGAACTCCCGAGAGGAGTTGGAAGAGCCTTTGACTCTTCGGGCCTGTGTGAAAGAAGATCCTGGTGGAAGCGGGTTGGACCGTGAGGGTCGCGACTTGCGTCAATTTCATAGTGAATTACTTGGCCCGAGCTTTTGTTTTCAGTCTTATTCGGAAAATTTCCAAAATATGCAACGTCAGTGAGCCGGACCATAAGGTAGACAGTAGAACTATTCATGTCGGGCACTTGGACATCCCCACTACTTGCAATTTCTTGGGATTGGAGACGGACGACAACGGTTGGTTTGCGAGTCGAAGCTAATTTATTCGTTAATTAGCCCTGTTGCCAAGTGTATGCTGTGATCTCTATCTCTACTATTGTTCAGAAGTAGAAAACAAGTAAGGCCATTTGTGAATACGAGAAAGTGGACGGTCTCCTTGTCTTGTTGTGCGGAGGATGTCCATGTAGGGTCCTCTATACATACTACTAACTGGGCACACAGAACAGGTGTCCTCCATTAATGGTCTGTCAATCAATTCTCTTTTTCTTTTAATTTACAAATAGATTCAGGGCCACATCCTCAATTCCTACTTCCGTGTAGCAGTCCAACTCTTTACATGTTTCTTTCCACTGACAGTAATATGTGGCGTTGTTAGGTGGGTCTTTTCACTGTCTTTGTTTGGTTTGGTTAGGGTTCGGGACGTTTGGCCTTCAATACTTCAAAATCTGTGAATGGCGCGTGTTGAACGACCAGGAAGACAGGCCGAATGCATTGATATTTAACACAAACAACCAAAGCGAAAGCGAAGTTGTTGGGCCTGCGCAAATGTATGGTCTGAACGTAGGATTTTGTATCGGATCCGCATAAAGAATCTTGGCACATCAAATGGCAGTCAAGGATCAAATGGCAGTCAAGGATTGGTGAAAGACTAATGTCAGTCGTTACCATTAGTCTTTCCATTCTCAATCATTAGATGGCAAAATTAATGCAATGCCAAAGCGATGGTAAACTCATGGGTAGGCCTGGAATTTGAGGTTTCACAGTACGTTTTTTTAAAAGTATTTGACATGTAGATATCAAATCTACAGGTCAGCACATTAGGTACTTATCTTATTTAAGCTCTATTATATATATAAACTATTTCTAAGAGTAAATGAAACAGTAAACTGAATTTAAGTTCTACTATATAAACTATTTCGAAGAGTAAATGAAACACTAAACGGAATTTGATGTTGCCCTACTGTCCATCTGTTCACTGATTTACTCAAAACAAGATGGTTAGATGTAAATTTTGGGTTGAGCTCAACAATACCCATGGCTTGCAATTTGCAATGAATTTGGTGGAAATGTTTTAGCTATGTTTCTATTTTCCCAAAAAAAAATATGGTATTTCTTTTTTTAAGTTCAACTAATCTATTAATCTAAGTGAATTCATATATTTTTAAACTTTTTATAATCTGAGTTCAAATAATTTTAAACTTTTATACTCATAAATATGTTTATTATTAGTACTGTATAGATTTCAGGTTTCTCCTTAGATTACAACCTCTGAAAGGTTTGAAATGTCATTTCTCTTCATGAATCTGCTTAAAACTTAAAATGAACTAAAATAACAAAGGACCGTCTTCAAATTTAAATTTTCACTTAACAGATAAGAAAATTTTGAAATTTCAAACTTGGTCATGAATCTGCTTAAAACTTAAAATGAACAAAAATAACAAATGACCGTCTTCAAATTTAAATTTTCACTTAACAGATAAGAAAAATTTGAAATTTCAAACTTGGTCATGGGCATGGAGCTAATTTCACGTTCACCATGTCCATCAAGTAAAAATTGAGGACAGTTAATTATGGAACTGATGTAAATTCAAATTTTTCCACGGGGTTGAGGTTTCCCACGTTTAAGAGATAGGTCATCTTTTTCTTATTTGTTTCAGAGAGATCGTGTTAAGTTAATCCCAACAATTCATCTTACTAGGTGAGGATAGATCAAAAGTTCAGTGAATAGAGATTAAAGGTCCACCCTGTTTCATGATCCCAACCGTTCAACTTGGATGAAGATTAATTAAAGATCTCTTGAAAATGAATTTGAAATTTTTTATATATACCAAACCATAAACAAATCAACAACCAACTTATCTCTTGTAAATTTAAATATTAAACAAATCATCAACAACTAACCTATCTCGTAAATTTAAATTTAATATATATATATAATTCCATTGTTCTGAGAATTTTTATTAATGAATTTAAAAAAAATCAAAACTATAACATAAGACGAGAATGAATTTTGGATGCAATTTTGAAAAATATGTTTATCATTTTATTTGAAAAATAATACTTTTTTAAGTTTAAAGATTTCACTTCAATTGACATTGACATTGAAGGATATTTTAAAATTTTAATTTTAGGTTTTACATGCATAGCACAAACCTTATCATCATATTATCAAAATTTATCAATTGAAGGATATTGTAAAATTTTAATTTTAGGTTTTACATGCATAGCACAAACCCTAGCATCATATTATCAAAACTTAGGTTTTTAATGTTGATTACTAGTTTGAAGTCCTCTTCAATTAAAGTATATATGGATCACTTCATTTGAAAATAATACTTCATTGCGTCTAAAGATTCTCCACTTCAATGGACATTGAAGGACATTGTAAAAGTTCAATTCTAGGCTTTACATGCATAGCACAAACCCTAGCATCACATTATCAAAACCTAGGCTTCATATGTTGATCACTAGTTTGGAGTCCTCTTCAATTTATATTGTTCCATATAATTAACCTTTTCACATAGGTATTCCTTCAATGGTATAGTATAGTTCTTTAAAGTTTGTTGTTAGAGTGTTTATTCATAAATTTAAAAAAGGACCAAAGTTATGAAACATGAGATGATAAGGAATTTTGATGTAATTGAAGGATAAGTGTATTACTTCATTCGACAATGATACTTCATTAGGTCTCAACGGGTATTGAAGGACATTGCAAACTTTCAATGATAAGCTTTGCACACATAGACCAAACCTTAGTACCACATTGCCAAACCATAGGCCTTTGATGTGGATTATTGGTTTGAGATCCTCTTCAATTTATATATTTCCATAGTATTATCATTTTCACAAGGTTATTCCTTCAATGGTATAGTATAATTCCTTAAAGTTTCTTGTTATAGTCTTTATTCATGAATTGTAAAAAAGACCAAAATTATGCAACATGAGTAGATAGGAAATTTTGGATGTTATTGAAGGATATTTTTGTCACTTCAATGAAATTTAAATGACATTTCAAACTTTTGATGCTAGGAAACAACCAACATACTGCAACCAACTTCTCACTACCCAAGTCATCTTCAACATCATGTTATTCTCTAACCCTAGCATCACATTGTCAAACCCTATCACCACATAAGACAAGTATCTCCATACATCTCCCAACTTTAAACAGTATTGTACAAGGTAGTCAATGGTATACACAATCTCTATAAATAAGGATGACATTGAAAGAAACAACAAACTTGAAATTTGTATGCAAGAATTTAGAAACTCATTTAAGTTCAATAAGATATAATGCAATTTTTGCACTCAAGGGTCAATTTTTTAGCACTTTGAATAGGGATATTGTGGATAGTGTTCTCCCATCAACCTTTCCAAACCATGCTTGTGGGAGATTAAGACACTCAATTCTATTTCTCATTGTGTTTTTTATTTCCCTGACAGAAATTCACCATCTACCCTTGAATGACTTCAAGAACTAAGTTGTAACTCACCATAAAAAGGTAATTGGGACTTGGATCAATGAGCCCATATTACATTGGAATCATGACATAAAATTGTATTTGGGGGCACCCAGATTCTCTAATTCCATGGATTGGGGCGTGTTTCATTCAATGATTACTAGAACTACGATTTTACTCAATAAGAGACAATGTAATTTTTGCATTAATTGGTCGAAATTGGAAAATTCTTCCCTAAGAGCTTGTGGATAGTGTGTTCATGTTCTCCTTTCCCAAACACAGATGTTTATTACACTCAATTCCACTGCTTGATTTGGCTTTTATATCCTCTACAAGAAAAATAACCATGTGTCCCTAAATGGCTTCAAGAAGCAAGTTGCAACTCACCATAAAATGATAATTGGGGATCAAATCAATGAAACATTGATTTAATTGTAATTATGACATTAGACTTCAAATAGGGGCACTCATATCCTATGGGTTCATGTCCTAGACCTTGTTTTCTTTGAATATTTCTAGAAATAGGGTCTTGTTCAAGAAAATATAATGCGATTTTTTCACTTCGTGATCAATTTTTGAAAACTTTGGATTGAGAGATTGTGTATAGAGTTCTCATGTAATTATTTCCCAAACACACTTATAGGATCTTACAGAAATAAGTTCTACTTCTCAAATTGTTTTTTATGCCCTTGAGATAAATTCACCATGTGTCCCTGAATGGCTTAAGGAAGTAAGTTGCAACTCACCATAAAATAATAATTGAGACTAGGATCAATTAATTGTAGTTTTTGTTGGAATTGTTACCTAGGGGTGCCCCTTTCCCATGAGTCCAAGGCTTAAATATTGTTTTATTTGACAATTTATGAAATTGTGATTTTGCTCAATAGGAGAGAATACATTTTTTGCACTCAAGGGTCAAGTTTTGAAAACTCTATATTGGGATATTGTGGATAATATTATCATTTTAACCTTAACCAAGAACACTTACAAGAGCTTACAACACTCAATTTTTCTTCTAGGTTTGGTTTTTATGCCCTGACACAAATTCTCCATGTGTCCTTGAATGACTTTCAAGAAGCAAGTTATAACTTGCCATAAAATGATAAGTGGGACTCAAACCAATGAACAATCAGTTTTTTTTACTCATGAAATTATATTATAGCTAGGGGCTTCCCACTCCCATGAATACATGGCCTATAGCTTGTTTTATTTTATGATTTCTAGAACTAGATTTTTTTCTCAATAAGAGACAATACAATTTTTTCCTTAAATGATCAAAATTGAAAAATCTACCTTGGGATCATGTGGAAAGTGTGCTTATGTTATCCTTGTCCAAACACACTTGTAGGAGCTTATGAAAGTCAATTCTACTAATTAGTTTGGTTTTTATGCCTTGGGGCCAATTCTCCATGTGTCCTCAAGACACAACCTAAATTCAATTAGGGGCACAAAATGCATACCAGAAATAAAAAATACATGTCATCATTGCAACACATTTATTTCAATTTCCCATTCTCCCTTTGTAGTCAATGAGGTCAAATATAGCACCTCTCAAGTGTTGACCCCTAGATCCAAAGGTTTGTGTTATCATATCATCTTGTGGTTTTTCATCATCTTGTGCTTTTTATCATATCATCTTAGGCTTGCAATGTAAGTTGTAGAAATGGTATTGAAATATGTAATTTACTCAAAAAATCACCAAGGATCTTGAAAAGTTGTACCCCTAGGATTTGAGAGTCACTAACATTCAAGGAGAATATGACCACATGTAAATATTTTATACATTCAACTTCATTTAACTCGTGTGCCATTTAGTTGACCACCACCCCATCTAATTCATACTAATTCCATCTATCTAGAAAAATAACCACCCTTATACTAATAACAATAGGGGATATATTAATCATGCATTTATCTTGTCAAACCAGGGGTCTAAATTCTTGTGAGATTCTATGAACTATTTGTGCAAGATTTAGATTCTCGATTGCTTTGATTTCCTACAATGACTTCTCTTTAAAATAGGAAGAAACCTTAATTTCCTTAAGAAAATATTGTAAACTCCTATAAATCCTATATTTAATTCATATNATGTTGATCACTAGTTTGGAGTCCTCTTCAATTTATATTGTTCCATATAATTAACCTTTTCACATAGGTATTCCTTCAATGGTATAGTATAGTTCTTTAAAGTTTGTTGTTAGAGTGTTTATTCATAAATTTAAAAAAGGACCAAAGTTATGAAACATGAGATGATAAGGAATTTTGATGTAATTGAAGGATAAGTGTATTACTTCATTCGACAATGATACTTCATTAGGTCTCAACGGGTATTGAAGGACATTGCAAACTTTCAATGATAAGCTTTGCACACATAGACCAAACCTTAGTACCACATTGCCAAACCATAGGCCTTTGATGTGGATTATTGGTTTGAGATCCTCTTCAATTTATATATTTCCATAGTATTATCATTTTCACAAGGTTATTCCTTCAATGGTATAGTATAATTCCTTAAAGTTTCTTGTTATAGTCTTTATTCATGAATTGTAAAAAAGACCAAAATTATGCAACATGAGTAGATAGGAAATTTTGGATGTTATTGAAGGATATTTTTGTCACTTCAATGAAATTTAAATGACATTTCAAACTTTTGATGCTAGGAAACAACCAACATACTGCAACCAACTTCTCACTACCCAAGTCATCTTCAACATCATGTTATTCTCTAACCCTAGCATCACATTGTCAAACCCTATCACCACATAAGACAAGTATCTCCATACATCTCCCAACTTTAAACAGTATTGTACAAGGTAGTCAATGGTATACACAATCTCTATAAATAAGGATGACATTGAAAGAAACAACAAACTTGAAATTTGTATGCAAGAATTTAGAAACTCATTTAAGTTCAATAAGATATAATGCAATTTTTGCACTCAAGGGTCAATTTTTTAGCACTTTGAATAGGGATATTGTGGATAGTGTTCTCCCATCAACCTTTCCAAACCATGCTTGTGGGAGATTAAGACACTCAATTCTATTTCTCATTGTGTTTTTTATTTCCCTGACAGAAATTCACCATCTACCCTTGAATGACTTCAAGAACTAAGTTGTAACTCACCATAAAAAGGTAATTGGGACTTGGATCAATGAGCCCATATTACATTGGAATCATGACATAAAATTGTATTTGGGGGCACCCAGATTCTCTAATTCCATGGATTGGGGCGTGTTTCATTCAATGATTACTAGAACTACGATTTTACTCAATAAGAGACAATGTAATTTTTGCATTAATTGGTCGAAATTGGAAAATTCTTCCCTAAGAGCTTGTGGATAGTGTGTTCATGTTCTCCTTTCCCAAACACAGATGTTTATTACACTCAATTCCACTGCTTGATTTGGCTTTTATATCCTCTACAAGAAAAATAACCATGTGTCCCTAAATGGCTTCAAGAAGCAAGTTGCAACTCACCATAAAATGATAATTGGGGATCAAATCAATGAAACATTGATTTAATTGTAATTATGACATTAGACTTCAAATAGGGGCACTCATATCCTATGGGTTCATGTCCTAGACCTTGTTTTCTTTGAATATTTCTAGAAATAGGGTCTTGTTCAAGAAAATATAATGCGATTTTTTCACTTCGTGATCAATTTTTGAAAACTTTGGATTGAGAGATTGTGTATAGAGTTCTCATGTAATTATTTCCCAAACACACTTATAGGATCTTACAGAAATAAGTTCTACTTCTCAAATTGTTTTTTATGCCCTTGAGATAAATTCACCATGTGTCCCTGAATGGCTTAAGGAAGTAAGTTGCAACTCACCATAAAATAATAATTGAGACTAGGATCAATTAATTGTAGTTTTTGTTGGAATTGTTACCTAGGGGTGCCCCTTTCCCATGAGTCCAAGGCTTAAATATTGTTTTATTTGACAATTTATGAAATTGTGATTTTGCTCAATAGGAGAGAATACATTTTTTGCACTCAAGGGTCAAGTTTTGAAAACTCTATATTGGGATATTGTGGATAATATTATCATTTTAACCTTAACCAAGAACACTTACAAGAGCTTACAACACTCAATTTTTCTTCTAGGTTTGGTTTTTATGCCCTGACACAAATTCTCCATGTGTCCTTGAATGACTTTCAAGAAGCAAGTTATAACTTGCCATAAAATGATAAGTGGGACTCAAACCAATGAACAATCAGTTTTTTTTACTCATGAAATTATATTATAGCTAGGGGCTTCCCACTCCCATGAATACATGGCCTATAGCTTGTTTTATTTTATGATTTCTAGAACTAGATTTTTTTCTCAATAAGAGACAATACAATTTTTTCCTTAAATGATCAAAATTGAAAAATCTACCTTGGGATCATGTGGAAAGTGTGCTTATGTTATCCTTGTCCAAACACACTTGTAGGAGCTTATGAAAGTCAATTCTACTAATTAGTTTGGTTTTTATGCCTTGGGGCCAATTCTCCATGTGTCCTCAAGACACAACCTAAATTCAATTAGGGGCACAAAATGCATACCAGAAATAAAAAATACATGTCATCATTGCAACACATTTATTTCAATTTCCCATTCTCCCTTTGTAGTCAATGAGGTCAAATATAGCACCTCTCAAGTGTTGACCCCTAGATCCAAAGGTTTGTGTTATCATATCATCTTGTGGTTTTTCATCATCTTGTGCTTTTTATCATATCATCTTAGGCTTGCAATGTAAGTTGTAGAAATGGTATTGAAATATGTAATTTACTCAAAAAATCACCAAGGATCTTGAAAAGTTGTACCCCTAGGATTTGAGAGTCACTAACATTCAAGGAGAATATGACCACATGTAAATATTTTATACATTCAACTTCATTTAACTCGTGTGCCATTTAGTTGACCACCACCCCATCTAATTCATACTAATTCCATCTATCTAGAAAAATAACCACCCTTATACTAATAACAATAGGGGATATATTAATCATGCATTTATCTTGTCAAACCAGGGGTCTAAATTCTTGTGAGATTCTATGAACTATTTGTGCAAGATTTAGATTCTCGATTGCTTTGATTTCCTACAATGACTTCTCTTTAAAATAGGAAGAAACCTTAATTTCCTTAAGAAAATATTGTAAACTCCTATAAATCCTATATTTAATTCATATCTGAAATCATTCCCATGTAAAACATAATCTCGTTAAATAAAAACTTGATTGTATAAAAATATCTTTACATAGAACATATAGATTTTCATAAGTGAAATTAACTCTATAGGAAATTCATAATTAAAAGTGAAGTTACAATTCACCCAGATAGGGTGACACATGGGAGCAAAATGGATGTCCATGTGAATTGATGATATGACCCTCCCTATATGGGGCACATTTTGGTTTCATTACACCTAGTGCAGAGGGAAGGAGTGTGGTGGAGCAATGATGCAAGGACATGGATATGTTTATAACTCATTTAGAGAATTGTGGTTTTGGTAATGTGTTTTTCCTAATGGGAATGCATTCTATCATGAAAATAGGAGGGGGATCATGATTTAGTTATGTCACAGAGGCCAGTCTATCCAATAGAGTGGGAACTCAACATTACATTGTCACTAATAGATCATGGGGATCATTTTTCCTGCTAGTGAAGGGAATTTTGTTTTTAATTGTTGTAGAGGATATCAAGGGTGTGATTGGAAATATTGGTTGGGTTTATTTTTTGTTTGTGGTTTTGTTTCCCAAAAATGGTTAGTTTTCCATAGGAGCTACCCATTTTCATGTTTAATTAGGTATCCTTTCTTGTCAAGGCTTGGGGGATCGGGTTTATGGAAGAAGATATTTGGTGGGTTTGATTATATTGGGATCAAAGGTGAGGTGGGTGGTTTAGTTTCACTAGCATTTTTTTGGGTGTCCTATTATCTATTTCATAAGGCTAGTTCGAAGATTCTGTGGTGGCCCTTTCATGGTCTTGACAATACCCTTCAGAGGTAGTGGTTGGTTCATTTTCTATTTCATGGATTAGTTGGTACTTACAGACTATAACTTAAGATGTTTGGGTGACATGGATTACTTTTGTAACATGGAGGTTCTAGAATATAGCTTGAAGGGTTGGTGGGGAAGGCATTTGAAATTTCCCATATGTGCCCCAAGGGGAGCTAACACACTTTTTGTAAATAGAGACAAAAGGAAATCCAAGAGGGATGAGTAGACATTCCACTCAAAATATGAATTTGACATCAGAGGAGGTTGATGCTTGTTGGGAACATGCCTATTTTGGGAAGGAAGTCTATTTTAGGCACATGCCTATATTGGGAAGAGAGTCTATTTTGGGAACATGCCCATTTTTTGAGAGAAAGACCTATTTTTGGAGTGCACACAATAGGTGGCAAGAAAGCAGCATGCAGGAAAAAGAAGGAAAAGCATCATGTAGGAGGAAAAGCAACGTGGTGTGCATGCAGACGAGCCTAACCATGTTAGGTTTAGGGTTTTTGAAAAAGATTGTAACGAATATAAGCCTATAAAGTAGTATAAATAAGGACCTAGGAGGTCTAAGTCAAGGTCGGTCAGTTGATTATTGAGAGTTAGTTGGTTGTGAAGCCATTGATTGTAATAAGTTTTGTAGTAGAGTTGAATAAGTTAGTCCTTCAAGGTTAGGTCACCGGATGAGGAGCCTGGTGTGGTCTAGTCAGCCTCCCAAAGGGTACTTACCCTCATTTTGATTGTAATACTAAATATTTAATGCACACAATGCAATATTTTGCAGCAGAATAAATAAAAGAGCAAAGAAGCCAGATCTTTGTGGACGTTTCCCCAGGAGGTGGTGAACCACGATAAATGTTGTGTTTTATGTGATTGTTAATGAATGATTTACTTTTCTGTTAATCATTATCTCAAGAATAAATGGATAAAATAGTTATATCAACATGCATGCATAGGTTTAAAGATGAACGAATGATAGAAGTAGATGAATGATTAACAAGGATAAGGCATAAGGACAAGAATCCAACCACAATCCCCAGTCATTACTAGACTTCAAACACATGAGTATTGCAGTCCCCCCTAAAATTTATCTCAGGTGAGACTGCGTTATGTGCCCTGTGTGCAGCGTTTCCTTCTGGTTTACCAGGAGGGCCAATAGTTTTGAGGGTTTTATTGTGAACCTGTTTGAGATCAAAACACGGGTTAGTTAAATAAGTAAACAACAAATGGCTTTGTTGCCAACTAGAACTGCACAAGATTGAGTGGATGGGATATGTGGAAGAAAAGCGTGGAGGATGAAAGTATAGAAGGGGATGTTTATGCCATGGAATCAAGTGAAGGTGGATATTGAAAGATGGTTGAGAAAAAAGGAACTTGAGTTTGTGCATAAGGACAACATAAAACCTAAGTTGATACTGCACAAATATCTCAACAAATACATGTTTAGCGAATTGCATGAGGTATTTTCTATGATTTTCTGCATCTGTTGTAGGAGTGGTTATTGAGGTTGAAATACAACCACCCTACGAATCGGATCAGATAGCTACAGTGGCATCCTATGGAGATCGTGCAGTTACAACAAGTTAATAACAAATTCATGTGCACAGTAGAATTTTGGTTAGAGAGTATTGTTGTAGGGTTTATCACTGAATTTGCAGTAGATACCACAAAGTCCTACACTGCGGTAGAGAAGGAATTTCTAAAGGGAACTAGAGGTAGGTACATCACATTACTTTATACTTCAATCAAGATTCTATTGTATGAAAACGGTGTGATCACCAAGGAATCATACAACTAAAATTCTCTATGTGCATGGGGAAAGGGGGGAAAGCAATGATAGGAGGTTGATATATGGACATGGATATGGATAAGGGAGAGAATAAGGAGGCCATGGAACCAATCATGATGGAATAGGACTGGATAAAGAAGATAATGGAAAAGGATGGAAAGATGCACAGTGGAATACCTTACCAATATAAAATGAATAACAAAAAGAGAGCCATAGTTGACAAAGAGGGCTTGGCGAGCGATAAAGAAGAGGTAGAGGATCTTCGAGCTATGGAGAATATTGAGGAAATCCTACGCACAACATACGAAAGGAAAAAAAGAAATCCAGGGTCAGGAACATAAGGTAGAACTCCAATCCAGATCACCGTCAATGTGGAACCTAAAACCCCATGTGCAACTAATACACCCGAAAGAACACCAACGTTTAGAAAACCAAATTTTAGTGGAAGAAGAGAAACCGGACAATGATTCAATTAAGAAAAATCAACTAGGGGAGCAAGTTCATGAAGTAACAGTCAATATCTACATTGCACAGAGGCAGTAGTTCAACACAATTCAAAATGGTAGGACATGATCCCACTATCAGAATACCAGAATTCTGGGGAGAGGCATCAAAGGACCTTGAAAAGAGTTTATTCATCTATGAGTAGATCTAGGAAGCAAAGTAGATCATATATGAGGATACAAAACTAGTGTAGTTATCGATTACACTAAGAGACCATGCACTGGACCAGTACATGAGCCTAGATGTAAACAGTTGACATGGAGTACCAAAGACTATTGTAGACATGAAAAAACTATTGGTAAACGAGTTTGAGAAGCCAATCTCAGAAGACCAGTACATGAATGAAATGATTGAAATTAGACAGAAACCAGGTGAATCTATTTGGGAGATTGATCAGAGGTTCAAACATCTGAAAGGTAAGATGAAATATGAAATTACTAACATGCAACATAGGTACTTATTTGTGAACTCATTGTTACCAAACTTGAAGTATCCTTTGAGACAACAGAAGTTCCAAACTCAGAAAGAGGCTCTAGAGGTAGCCTTGCAACTGGAAGAGAACCAGTATCAGCATAAAGATCCATCAATAAAGGAGATGAAGGAGGATTTGAAGAATCTGACATTTCAATTGAACTAGAATAAGGGAAAAGAGAAAAGAGAAGTTGTTTGGTGTACACTATGCAGGACATAAGGACATCAAAAGAACGAATGTCCAAATTTTGTGCAGTAGTTGGAAACAACGGTTCTGAACGCCTTGCCAACAAGAGGAACATGGTGCGATATTTTTAAGAAACATGGGAATGATCCATATCATTGTCCGATGATGAAAAAGTATCAGACAGTACCAAAAATTTCATATTTCAATCTTTGCAAATCAGTGGGTCATGATGATAAGGATTGTAGAATGCTAGAACTGATGAGAGAAACAACTTTAGACACTTACAGGGTACAAGAAAAAATGATGAAAGGGAAATTTCCACCTCAGTTTAACCAGGTTCCACCACCATATAATATACGCAGCCACAATATAACAATGTGCAGACACAGTAAAACAATGTGAAACCACAATATAACCCTGTGCAATATAACCAGGTACCCAAATACAACGCACCATGAAGAGATAGAGGTGAATACAAAGGTGGAGGATGAGGCTATTAAGCCCTAAATAGTGGCTCATTACCCCTTAATTGGGGCATATTACATTAGTAATGTTATTTTATTTATGTCAGCATTAGTCCATTAGTTGTAATTATACCTCCTAGTCTCCTATATATACCAAGGAGACATTTTCATTTGG
>ML802781.1:73614-93965 GCA_009831015.1 Picea engelmannii
CAAATGCACCTTCCACATTCCAAGGGTTGATGAATTCCATTTTCAAGCCCTTCCTTTGAAAATTTGTGTTAGTATTTTTTGATGATATACTAATCTATAGCAAGTATTGGGAGGATCATGTGTGACATGTTGACAATGTGCTAAAACTACTAAAGGAGAAACAATTATATGCCAAACCATCCAAATGTTTCTTTAGAGTGAAGGAGGTAGAGTATTAGGGTCATATTGTATCTCATGAAGGTGTCAAGGTAGACCCTAACATGATTAATACCATGATGGACTGGCCAAATCCCAAAACATTGAAGAATCTTAGAGGATTTTTGGGTTTGACAGATTACTACTGCAAGTTTGTTCGACACTATGGAAGAATAGAAACACCCTTAACGACACTAACTAAGAAGGATGCATTTTCATGGACTCCAGAGGCAACTAAAGATTTTGAACAACTTAAAGAGGTGATGTGAAAATCTCTTGCCTTGACCACTCCAGACTTCACAAAAACCTTTATTGTGGAATGTGATGCCTAGGGAAATGGAATTGGTGCTATCCTAATGCAAGAAGGAAGGCCCCTGGATTTTGAAAGTCGACCACTCAAGGGAAAGGACTTACACAAACCCATTTATGAGAAGGAAATGATGGAAATACTACATGCATTGAAGAAATGGCATCCTTACCCAATATGTATGCACTTCAAGGTCAAAACAAATCATGATATTCTTAAATACTTCTTGGAACAAAGACTATCTTCAGAAGAACAACAAGAATGGGTAACCAAGATATTGGGTTATGATTTTGAAATCGTCTATAAAAAAGGGAAGCAAAATGTTGTGGCAGATGCACTCTCAAGAAAGGATGAAGATGTTGAGGCCTTTCTCTGTGCTATCTTCATCATCCAACCCAATTGGATAATAGAAGCAAGGGATGAATAGAAGAATGACGAAAAAATGTGGACTCTCATTCAAAGTTTGCAGCAGGATTCCAGTGCATCAGATACATTTACATGGAAAAGTGATTCACTATGGTACAAATATCGCTTATATTTATGTAAGAACTCCCAACTCAAACAAAAGGTACTATTGGAATTGCACACCTCTCCAGTAGTAGGGCACACAAGATTTTTGAAAACCTACCATAGGGTCAAGAAGGATTTTTTTTGGGATGGCCTTAAAACTGATGTTCAAAGGTTTGTGGAAGAATGTTTGGTTTGCCAACAAAATAAGGTGGAAGCAATTAAGACCCTAGGTCTTTTACAACCATTAGCCATCCCAAGTCAACCGTGGGAGGAGGTTTCCATGGATTTCATCGTAGGTTTATCAATGTCTGAAGGAAAGAGTGTCATCATGGTGATTGATGATAGATTGACCAAGTACGCACACTTTTGTGAACTCTCTCATCCCTTCAAAGCCAATGCAATTTCCAACGCATTCATGGAGACAATTCAAAAGCTACATGGCAGCCCAAAGATTATTGTATGTGACAGAGATCCATCTTCACTGGACATTTTTGGACATAATTATTTTCTTGTTTGGGTACTCAATTGGCTCATAGCTCATCCTATCATTCTCAATATGATGGACAAACTGAGATAGTGAACAAATGTCTGGAAGGATACCTTCATTGCTTTGTCTCTAATAAACAAACACAATGGTTCAAATGGTTACCCTTGGTAGAATGGTGGTATAACACTTCCTTTCATACTACAACAAAAATGACACCATTTATGGTACTCTATGGATACCACCCTCCTTCCATCACTTCTTCTCTAAAATAAAAATATAAGGTTCAAGCAGTGGAAGATCACATCGAGAATCAACAACAAGTTCTCCAAATATTAAAGGACAACCTTACCATGGAACATAATCGCATGAAACAACAAGAATATCAAAATCGTAGGGAAAGAAGTTTTGAAGTAGGGGATTGAGTGTTTTTAAGAATACAACCATACAAACATATGTCCCTCAAGCAAGAAAAGAAGGATAATAAATTATCACTAAAGTACTATGGCCCTTATAAAGTGTTGCAAAAGATTGGTACTATGGCATACAAATTGGAGTTGCCTGCATCTTCACGAGTACACCCAGTTTTCCATGTTTCATGCTTAAAGAAGTTTATAGGTGACAAGATCCCAGTTCAAACTATATTTTCAGAACTTGACAAGGAAGAAAAAATCATATTGGAGCCTGAAGCCATCACTAACATAAGAATTCGCCAGCTGAGGAATAGATCCATTTCATAGTATCTCATTAAATGGAGGAAACTATCTGTTGAAGATTCCAATAGGGAAGATGAGTCTTTTATACAGAAGCATCTAGAGTTACTCAAGCATTGCAGACACCACTTGTCTCAAGGGGAGGGGCATGTTAAGCCATAAATAGTGGCTCATTACCCCTTAATAGGGGCATATTTCATTAGTAATGTTATTTTATTTATGTCGGCTTTAGTCTATTAGTTGTAATTATACCTCCTAGTCTCCTATATATACCAAGGAGACATTTTCATTTGGAATCATCTGGTATTTGGAAATTTATGTGGGCATAAGGAGGTTTCCCCCTTGAAGAGACTTATTATCTTAATTTATCTCTTTTTCAAGGTGTTGAGTACTTATTTTGAGGTTTTTCTATGCTATATTGATATTTGGTTCCTAACAAAGGCAGAGGAGGATTTGGATGAGGCAGAGGATGAGTATTTTTCCACAACTTACAATAACTAGGACATTATGCAAGGGGTTGTCCACTTCCACCAGCGACATGTATGTATTTTCGCGCAGCAGACCATGACACAAAAGACTACCCAACACTCTTGGTAAATATCCAGGAAAAAAGGAACCAGAACAACCAAAATGTCCAATAGATTTTTGCAAAATCCAGGGATGATGGAAAAAAAAATCAATATAGTCACATGAGGAGGATCCAATATAGGATTTGATGCAGAAAAACAAGATCCATGTCAACACCAATGGGTCAAGAAGAATAATGATCCACAAAATCATTTTGACGTCCGAAAAGAAAAGGAAACATTTAAGGAGTTTATACAGGATCTTCTCAAGCAAAATGTTGCATCTACATGAGTCACTCAGGACCCGCCAATTTACGAGATGCCATCTTCAATGGACCATTTGAGTAAAGCACAACCTTTAGAGAAAGTAAGTACCATAAATACTTTTATGCAATCTTGTGTTAAGTTATTGAATGATCCATCATTTGTTAAGGTCTTACAAAATATGCTAGAAAGATGCAACACAGAGGTACAAGGGAAGTTAGAACAGAAAAAATTCAATCATCTCCATACAAGAAGAAGGAAAAGCAAAGAATTCAGGCTAAATGCCAACATTGGGGATTTCAACATGGGAGATATTATACTAGATTTAGGATTTGAATTAAATGTCTTTCCTAAGAAGACATGACAGTGTATGGGAGGACCTAGAGTAGTATATTCACCTGTCGAGTTGAAACTAGAAAATCAACACAGAGTGTTACAAATTGGAAGGCTTAAAGGTGTGACAGTAGATTTGGATGGAGTGTGCACTATGGAATATTTTGAAGTGATAGAGATAGTGGATGGAACAACACCTTACCCAACATTACTTGGATTGGATTGGGAATTTGATAACCAGACTATAATCAACCTGAAGACAAGGAAAATGACTTTTGAATCAGGTCAATATAGATTCATTGCACCATTGGATCCTTCATAAGGAGAAAGTTTTGTAGAGGCGATTTGTTTGGATCTGGAAGAAATAAACCATTTGTACAGAACCACTGCACAAGAAGAGGATTATGTCAACCCAATTGCAGATGTGGTACTTAGTTGGAGAATCATTACATCATGTGCTTCAAACTCAGACACAAGTTTGGAGAATTGGTAGAATAGACTACATGAATTCTCCATGAGGAGGTGTGCAATAATATACTACACAGTAAGATGAGTGGGTACAGAGATAAGGGAACCTCTGAGTTTTCATGGGCTAAACGACTTAGAGGAATTCTTGATAGAATATGAGGAGATGGTTTTGAAAAATTATAGGTTCTTAGCCCTATATTTTTTTCTCAAGGGAACACTTGCAATATGGTGGGGTACGCAAAAAATAAACAATTATGGACTGGATCAATGTAAATGACTACTGCGCATTAGATTTGGTGTAGAACATGGGAGAAATACAATGTAGAAGTATGATGGGAAAGGAAAAATAGTTGAACACTTGGAGAAGTGAAGAACACAACCGAGGATGACACCACCAAAGGAATGGCCTCATCACTTTATTCATACATTGGAAGGGATCCCATGGAACTTGTACATAGACCAGGAGATGCATAGAGGCACTACAGAATGGACAAGATTATAGAAAAGTTTTGTAGTAACCTTATCATTCGAGCATGCGAACCCCAACATTCATTCAACTTTTAAGCTTATAATGGGAGTAATATATTTTTATGAACCAGAGATTGAAATCATAATAGAATATCAACAACAGAACATACAGATAGTTAAAGAGTTACTCTCATGTTATCATGTTGAAGAGGAAGCATGAAATGAATATGATTCACACAACATTTAGATCATAGAGATTATAGGAGAGAGAGAGGTGGAAGGTCCATCTTTGGAGTCAAAAGCATTTGCGGAACCAATAAAAGTTAATAAGGTCAACATTGGGATGAATGAAAGTCCTAAAATGGCAAGTATTGGAGACTATTGGGATGATCAAACATTAGAAAGAATAACATAGTTATTGCACGAATACAGTGAACTTTTTCCAACAACCTTTACAGAGATGAAAGACATAGAAAGGGAGCTAGGTGAGATGAAGATACCCCTCAAACCTGAGGCTAGACCTATCATACAAAGACCTTACACACTGAATCCATTGTATAAGCAGAAAGTGAAAGAAGAAATTGATTGAATGTTGGAAGATGGCATTATCAAACCAGTAAAGAAATCTAAATGGATCAGTCCCATGATAGTCTAGGAAAAGAAGCAAGGAGGGATACGTATTTGTGTATATTTGAGGAAACTCAATGATGCTTTCTTACATGACCCTTTCCCTACCCCTTTTACAGATGAGGTATTGAAGAATGTGGGAGGCCAAAAAGCATATTCATTCACAGATGGATTCTTAGGATACCATCAGATCAAAATAGCTCCAGAGGATAGGTATAAGACTACTTTTGCTATAGAATGGGGATCCTACCAACATACATTCATTCCCTTTGTATTGAAGAATGCACCAGCTATCTTTTCAAGGGTAGTTATAGATACTTTTAAAGAATTCATACATCAGTTTCTATAAGTATACCTAGATGAATGGAATGTGTATTCTCTTTTGAAATACCATGTAGAAGTTTTAAGACTAATGTTGGAAAGATGCCAGAAATGTCAGATATCATTAAACATCAATAAATGCATTTTTGGTACACCTTTTGGGATATTGTTGGCTCATATACTGTGTAAACAGGGTTTACTAGTTGACCTTGCTAAGATTGCAGTCATTGTGAATTTACCACCACCAAGGTCAGTGCGCCAATTAAGGGAAACACTGGTACATACATGCTACTACAAGAAATTTATAAAGGGGTATGTGCAGATTACTACACCAATGGAAAAATTGTTAAAGAAGGACACCATATTTCAGTGGAATGAGGATTGTCAACAATGATTGGAAACTATGAAGGAAAAGATTGGACAACTATATTAGTATTTCTGGATTGGGAAAAGACAATTCATGTGTGTTGAGGAAAATATATGAATTTATCTTACTCAATCATTTTCAGATCTTACTTGGCTAAAGAAAGATAGACGGGAATATCACCCTATGTTTATAGCCATCAAAAATTGTTTCCTAATCCACAAGTATTGGTTACAAGGGCTTAGGATGATTTTTTATATATGAAAGTTTTCTGAAAAATTCAATATTTATGTAATTTTTTGAATATAACAGATGCATAAATAAATGTAGATACAAAAGTAAAAATTCCAAGTCAATAATCAACACAGATGAGACATAAAGCAATCATTTATTCCATTCCAATTTATCAAAAGACTCATTCTCTTTACAAAATTCTGAGAGGAAGTTTGGACCAAAACTTCGATGTCCCCAATGAAAACCATATAAAAGGACTTCCGACAAAAAGTAAAAAAATGAACTTTAAAAGCTAGATCAGATTGCCACAGATTGTTGCCCACTTGACTCTGCACAATATCCTTTATCAGCCATGAAATTTAATTCGAAAAAAGACAAGTCTACACAGACTGTCAAAGATAGATCAACACCTTTGAAAAACAAGTGTCTGAATGATGTAATCCATCCCTAAATATTATTGTCTACAATAGGACCCTGCTATCATAAAAGAGAGTTAGGCTTTCAATGAATTAAAGAATAAATGAAAACTGGATTATATCAATAAAACTCAAGAGCACACCTTAGTATGCTTGTCCTTCTATTCTCCCCTTGTTCCTCCTTTCCCTTTTTCCTTTAAGCAATCAGAATTAGTTGAAGTAGTTATACTACCTCTTTAGTTAAGTTAACTAAAACTCAACCAACTTTTTAGTTAAGGGGGAAAAGTAATAAAATCATAATAAGGGTTTTTAATAAATAATAACTAGTAGGTGGGATCCCTTGTGACTCCCTTTAGTTCTTTAACAAGCATAGCAAAACTAGTTAGTCAATCAAACACATCCCTCCTTGTGGATCCCATCATCACTCACATAATTTGACAATTTATATCAATGATAATTGAAATTATGTCCAAAAATATATTATCCATATATCCAAAAAATAGTGTGATGTCCAAAATTTTAGAAGTCAACTGTTCTCAACAATCAATAAATAAGAAAACTTAAAACCCATATTTTCCACTCTAGGAGGCAATCTTCCCCTTGTTGTTGTTTTCAGTCTTTGATTTCTTTTAATTTTCTTTAGGTTGTGTGGAGCCTTTAGGCCTAATCTCACTGATAACATGAGACCAATCATCTCTCAAATGCATGTGGGATGGCACAGATTTGGCAGAGAAATTTGAGGGAGAGGAGGGGGCAACAACGGCTTTTCCTTTGTGAGGAGCATGGTGGGCCTCAATTTTTAACCTTTTGCTTGCATGGAAAGACTGTATTGGTGAGTGGGCATGGGTGTCTTGGACAATTTGATTAAAAAGTGGAGGATTAGGTAGAGACAATTTAGGCCAGCTACGATGTTGGGAGACTGTCGGATGGACAGTCTCTTTCCATCCATCATTTTCAGGGACTTCAGGTTGTAATGAGACATGAGGGGGAACTGGGATACCAGGGAAATGTGAGGCTTGGAAGGGAGGCCTCTCTGGCCTAGGTTGGACCACTCCTTGTCCAATCCAGTTAAAAAATCCAACTTTAAATAGTTGGCTCAACTCTTGCGAGTCTGCATCAAAATGTATATTAAAACCTTAGCCTTCTAGGGCCCCTGTTCCAATTTCCCCTTCCTCTGTTACCTCGCCCATGTCTACCTCTGCTGAAAAATCTCATTCATGTTATGAATTATTGATTAGAAACTAGTTTCTTCAACAACCATACATGACATCTCTTTAAATATGAAACAATGTTTGGCTCAACAATACATTAGACTCATGCAATACAATCCATACGAATTTTTTAATACTTGTCAATGAACAGGGGGTGAATAAGGGTTTTGGGATATGTGAGGGATTGTATTGAATGAAAAGTATTAAAATGAATGGGGGTAGATCATGATTAATGCTCAACAAATCATCAAACAATCAATTGTATCGTAAATCAAAAAAATATATCACTGTAACTCATCCATGTGCCATCCTTTAACTGCTATAATACAAAGTTTAACTTAACTATAATTTAATTTTAAGAATAGGGAGTGGATAGTGAATATGGGAAGGTGAGGGGACTTGTAATGTGTGAAAAATTGAAAGAATGGTAGGGAAAAAATGAATATTGTTCATAAAACAAATCAAGTAATCCATAAAAACAACTTTGTATTCAATACAAAAATACCAATACCAATTAAACAATTATTGTGTGTCAAAACTATTCACTCTCCCACATTCATTTTCTTTAACCTTCTCAATTAACACAATATGTAATCATACTCATAATCACTATGAATTTCAACAGTCCTATTAAGAGAATACTTGGTCTCTTTCATTTCCTTTCCTTTCATTTAAAGAAAAATCAAAAGAAACACACAACCACATTTCTCCATCTCTATCTATCATATATCACTATAAAATATCAAACGTTGTCCATAGTTTGCAATCACCCAAATAAAACATACACACATGTCCCTTTTCCAAATTGAACAAACTTCTAAACTTGCCCGATTTCATGCCCTTTTCATTATATTAATCAATAAAACTTGTGATGAAACCATAATACAAAACTTGAGCTTCATCATTGATGATGAAATTAAATAAAACATGCACGATGACTCCATAATAGATACACAATGAAACAACAAAATCACATTCAATAATTTCCACAATTTTCCATGATCTCGATCGGCACTAGTGAAACACACAGAAGTCAACAACTTGCAATTGACACCATGATGTAAGAACACAATGATCCAAAGCATAAAGTAAAATAGGAAGCCCTCTGAATGTACATTATTACTCATCCCCAATCACAATTTTCCAACCAACTCAATCAAACGAGTTCAATATAAGTACTCAAAGAAACTGTCATAATCACTCAACCAATCTATGACAATCAACAAGATGCCCGATGAGAATGAGAAGAGTTGGGGATTATTAAAATCAAGCTCTATAACAATGAATACAAAGAAGTAATCAAGAGTTCTCTTGATCATCAAAAGAACAGAGAGACTGGAGGTCAAACATATCAAACAATAAGCAGAGACCCTTCGATACAAGCATGGTAGAACCACATGGCTCCTTATAAATCCCGGTCTATGCAATGGCGCAACAATTCAATGATGGGTAGTGTAGGAAAACGATGCAGAGGAGAAATGAATGTCCACTAGACAGTGACAATTACCCCAGAGCACATAGAGGTAAACTCTGTGCATTTCTCAAGGACCGAATCAATGGATAACAATGCCAGTGGGAATGTTGGCCTGAGGAATAACTTATATCACCAAAAAACTATATATCTTGGCATAATGGCCACCCTATAACTGAATTCTGAGATACATTGATGCCAAGACCATAAAAATAATCCCATGACCATGTAATAAACCCATGACCATGACTATGGAAAATACATAGTGACCAAAAGGCAGTTTGAAAAACATACACAACAACCACATAGTAGCTTGAATACGACTGGTCATGGTTATCCTCATAACTATGAGGAAGTTGCCAACAAGGATAAACAAAGTGAAACCCTCCAACAAAACATAGAGTGATAATACCCATATCCACTTAAAAACTATAGAGAGCCATCATGACTTTCACCACACAGAACAACCAGCGAATGCAAAACTCAACCAACCAATTCCTTTACTTGCAATTCAAACAACCACACAGTCATTCCAGAGAGAAAAACTATGCATTTACACAGTTGCAAATCTTAGGAAAAACAAAAACCAAAGCATTACTAAGCCATCGTTCGTTCATACACAGAGAGAAATTCATGGATGGGTGAAAAGAACCATACCTGTAACCAATATATTTAAAAGGGGTGATCTTGATCAAAGTGGATATCGGTGGCCACCCACCTTTTCCAACTGGCTCAAAACAATTTTCTAGCAATTTTGGTAATTCACTATTTTTGGCAGTTTGCATTTCCGGAGCCGTTTTGAGGCCTTAAACGATGTTTTTTTGGGAAAATAGGTTTGTAATATTCTAGTTCAATTGATATTTTTCCTAAAATGAATCTCCTTGACGATACCTTTCCAATGGG
The DNA here is from genome assembly GCA_009831015.1 of Picea engelmannii. NCBI lineage: Eukaryota > Viridiplantae > Streptophyta > Pinopsida > Pinales > Pinaceae > Picea > Picea engelmannii. Next base: position 83,470 of record ML802781.1, read on the forward strand.
ATATCATATGCCAAAAACAGATATTGTATGCAAAAGTTACGACCCGGGGAAGTTGATGTACTAACTTACCCAAACAGGGCCCACATGAATTTTGGCGCTTCATCTCCTAGGGTTAGGTTTTTGGATGTCTAGGGTTTTTGGCATTCCTACTTATTGTAAAAAGGCCTTTAGAGCCTCATTGTAATCATCTTCTTGTGAATGAGCGAAACCGTCACATCTCTTCTCAGAGATAAGTCGCCACCATTCCAACAAGCTTGTTTCCACTGCATTTTACAGTTTCAACTTATTTCATTATTGAATAGAAAACCAGTTTTATTGTATCTATGTTATTTTGTTTTAAGCACCTATTAATAATATGTATTCATTTCTTTCTACTCATAAAATCTAGATCAACGGTATCAAAGCGGTCTGCTCCTTGTTATCTTAATGTATGTCCCAGACAAGGTCGGAGTACAAAGAGTTGGGTCTCGAGCTTGTTTCTATTGAGGAAAAAAGATCTTGCATGCCCAAGAGACCTCTCATGGCAGGATAAAAGAGAGATGATGGGATAGGAAATCCTTTCAAACTTTTGATTGAGGAATCCCTCATGCAACAGAGGAATGAGATGATGGATAGTTTCACACAAATCCTTCAACGACTACCAACATGTGACGCATCTTCTTCGAGCGGAGGCACCGCCACCTTCAAGGTACAAATAAACTTCGATATTCCTATATTTGAAGGTTAGATAGACGTAGATGTTGTAGACAAGTGGTTTAATCTACTAGAATGTTATTTTTCTGTCCATAACTTTTCGAATAGAGAAAAGATTACTTTTGCGCTCCTCAAAGTCATTCCCCATGTCAAAGATTGGTGGGAAAATTTCTGTGAGCAAAAGGAAATAGAGGAACCCTCATTATTTATAGTCATGACCACCTGGGAATCTATTAGGGATGTTATTAAGGAACAATGCTACCATGTCGGAAGTTATGACGACTTGTTGATGCAACACCCCTACCTCAACAGGTTCTTCTTGACCTCCCAGTCTAAGGATCGTTCTTAATATCCCTTGAGCCAAAATGACTCTTTGATTCCTAGATGGAATCTTCACACTTGTAACCATAGGTCCTTCTTAGGATTTATGCTTATTCGAACGAGCACTAGGTGTGAACTCTTACCCACATGACCAATTGATGTGACCACAACCTTTTCCCAAAAAGAGCACGTCGGGTTTAATGTCTTCGCGATTCCTGTTGTTGAGTTCCCCCAACTCCTTTAGATCCTGAAAACTCGAAATGGCTAATGAACTTCTAGATCCTCCCTTAATTCCTTCTAATGTGACTCTCGGCCATAACCTGGGGCTTAACCTTTGAGTGCATTGAAGATTCACGACTCGAGAGTTCACGATACAACGCTCCTCTTTTCCCTAAAGTCCAAACTTGTGAATTCCTTGATATAAATTGATGGTCCATATCCTTCCATGATATGATGGTCCAGATCTTGTCGGGATTTTGTGAATCAAGATTTCATGATTCTTGCCTTCTCCTCACAACTTTGTCCACACCTCAAATTATGAAATGACGAAATTCAAGCATGAGATCAACGAATATTTTTGATCCACATATGATGACTATTCTCCCTCCTGAGCTTCTGAATGCTTAAGGACTCTCTCCTTAACCCTTCCACTGATTTGTGACATCCAACGGTCCATGGGAAATTGATAGTTCTCCCTTTGATAAAATTCAACTATTTGTTCCATATTTTTAATGGCTCCAAGCCAAAGGACTTGGCGTCAATTCTTCTGGGGTCAACCTCTGCGAGGTGACTTCAACCTTCTACTTTCCTTCAAATCCCTGGAAGTCTCTATGCCTTCTGAGCTTGGCCTCTACTACAAACTCAAGAATTCGAAGGGTTCTTTACGCACACTCCTTGCGGAACTCACGATAACCTTGGTTATCTGAACTTCGATACTCTGCACTCCTGCTGGTATGAGAACAATGGTATCTCTTCTGAGATTTTTTGAGCTGAAACTCAGAATCTTGTCAACGCACTCCTTGCAGACCTTCGGTGCACTCCTTGCAGGAATTCTCAGGATGAGAAACAATTGAAACTCACACTCTCCCTCTCAAAGACTTCATTCATTCAACATGAAATCATACATACACACATCATTGAAACAAATGCATAACAAAGCATATAAGCAAGCTGTAAACATACCATTAAGAGATGCAAACAGTAATCAACACAACACCATGAAAATGAATTAAAGCCTTTTCATATCAATTCCAGTGCTTCTATACATGGGTTCAATAGCAACAACTATCTGTTATAAAACCTTATGTTTTGTTCTCCTATCCTCTTTCTCTATAGCTCTCGCAATGAGAATAATGATACAATACAATACATATGAGGGATATTTCTAGAGTTTTCCCTCCTACACTCTAAGCTATCTAATTGAAATAAAAGCTACAACTACTTTACATTTAATACAATAAATTCCTCCAATCTGATATATGATATCTACGCTCAAGATATGCATTACAATTTCAAAAACATTTAAGGTAAATTACGTCCCTCCAGCTATTACATAAATGTTTCATATTTTGCATATCCAATTGTCCTCCACTTGTGCATTCTTGCTTGCTGATGATGCTCCTACATCACTTGTATACCAAATGGACCACACTATAGCAAGAAAGAGACCAAGCAGTGCCAGATTTCACAAATATCTTCCATACCTTGCGCACCAAGATGGGTATCAAAGATTTGGAGCAACATCTGGTGCTCAAGTATCATGTTGCTCTACATAGATACATCTAGACTAAAATGGAATTTTTGGACATCTCATCCTTGGGTGTGGCCTACTGATATGTCGTCAAAATCAAGCAGAAGCTCAAACAAAGGACATGGAAATTTGGGCCTGGGAACCCCTCACAATAAAAGCTAGGAAAGGGCGGCCCCAACCCACATAACAAAGGACAGCGAAAAGATGGACAGTATCAGGACAACCAGTCCAAGCTGCAAGAAAATAAGGACATCGCAAAGACAAAGAAAGATATCGGGAAATGGTGTGACTTCCATAAGAGCCCTTGGCATAACACTGCTGACTACCGCTCAAAGTAGTCATTGGTGGCCGAAGTGAAAGCCTCTAAATCAAATGTGGATTCTGACTCTGAGCCAAAACCAGAAAGGGAAATATGGATCATTGACATGGAACCTAGTACCATCGTTGCTACCACCAAGCTCCAGCCTGGTGAACCAGATGAGCCAGAAGAAGGAGAGTGCCTCTTCCATTCAAAAATGTGGGTAAAAGGCACCCCGTTGCACTCCATCATTGATAGCGGTATCCAGAAGAACCTCATCTCAGCATAGTTCGTCAAGCGGATGGCCCTGCCGAAAATGCCACACCCACAACCCTACACCATTGGATGGCTCCATCAAGAAAGGGATTTTCGCATCAACCAACAGTGTTGACTATCGTACAACATCAATCCCTTCAAAGATGAGGTATTGTATGCTTTTTCTCCTCTCGAAGTTTGTGATGTTATTTTGGGCCAACCTTATTTATGGAAACGTCATGCTATATATGAGTCTAGGCCTCATAGTGTTATTATTACTTTGAATAGGAAATTATATAGGATACCCGAGGCAGTCCCACCTAGTGTTATTTCCTTGATCTCTACTAAGAAATGCAGGAAGGTCATCTCTCAGATGGGGAAGTTTTTCTTCTTCATGATTTTCTCTCAGAATAAGCGAAAGATCATAGCCAGATCCAGGGTCTCTATGGCCAACCTCTCCACACAACAAAAGCAAGTAGATAAGGTCATGGAAGATTACTCAAATATCTTCTCCTCACCTACCAGGGTACCTCTGCACTGTAAGGTGAAGCACCCCATTGCTCTAACCCCTGATGCACCATTTCCCAATGGGCTAGTCTATCGCCACTCTTTGTTAGAGAATGAGGAGATCAAGCAATAGATCCAAGAAATGCTCCATAAGGGGCACATCCGTCCCATCTCATCACCTTGTGGGAACCCAATCATGCTGGTATGAAAGAAATATGGAACTTGGTGACTCTGCATTGATTACTAGGCTCTGAATAAAATCACAGTCAGGAACCGGTATCCAATTCCCCAAATCGATGACATCCTTGATCAACTCACTGGAGCCTATGAACTATGAAATCATTGCAAGTAATTTATACAAGATGGGCACAAATAACATTTTCAAAAGGTGTGTATTAAACATAAAAGACCTGGGGTTTAAGAAGAAGTTCATGAAGGTAAAGATGGAGGACACTATGTAGGAAAATCTACTGCACAAAAGGTATTGTGTGCAGTATTATGGTGGCCAATAGTTCATAAATATGCCAAGGAATTTTTCAAGAACTGTGATGTCTGTTAGAGGGTTGGAAAACCCAATAGGAGGGATGATATGCCCCTAAGACCATAAGTAACTCTGCAGGTATTTGAAAAATGGGCAATAGATTTTTTCGAACCTATTAATTTGTTGGGCACATGCCCATTTTGGGGAAAAGGAACAACATGGAGGCGAGACAGTTGGAAGAAAATCATGCATGCAAGAGGAATGGAAAGAAAGACAAGTGTAAGAAAAGCACCAAAAGAGAGAGCGCATGTAGAGGAGAAAAGAATGCAAGACCAACAAGAAAGAAGATCTAATTACCTTAGGGTTTTGGTAAGAGAATGTAATGACAGATGAGCCAAGAATAGACATAAATAGACACCTAGGAGGTCTAGGGGAGGGGTGTCTTTGATGGTTGTTATGAGTTACTCGCATGAGATAGAGTAACAAGTATGTGACATAGATATGATCTGGTACCTTTTTGTAAGTTTTTGATCTACGGGAGGGAAATGGGACTTGACCTTGAGGGTTAGATCGCAAGCTGAGGATCTTGGTGTGATCTAGTCAGCCTCGTAAAGGTCATGGAGTCCAAGTGATGGATGTATGAATGAATTTGTAGTGTGAGTGGCACCTGGCTTGACAAACCTATAATAAAAGATCCCTAGAGAGAAATCTTTGTGGACGTAGCCCAAGAGGGCATGAACCACGATAATTCATGTGTTGTGTGAAATAATTGTTGGTTATATATTTGTTGTTAATGGTTAAATCTTATATAAATTCTTCATTGAAATAGTTAGATCTTTGTATTTTCATGCATGCATAAGGAACAAAAGGATAACTAATATCGATGAGTGACAAAATATTTCTTAACAAAATAAATAGAATCCACAACATGCCCTAACATATCCCCACTTAATCCTAGACTACAAGCACTTGAGAATTGTAGTAACCCATTAAGACTATCTCGGGTGAGACTACGCAGTACACTTGGTGTACTGTGTTGCCTTCTGGTTTACCAGAAGGGCCAATAGTTTTATAAGCTTTGTTGGAACCCTAGTAGACATGACCCTGGGTCAACCATTTTAAAAGCATAGCTCAAATAAGAAACCAACAAATGGTTATGTTGTCGGTTGGAACAACATAGGATTGAGTAGATGAAATCTCTTGAAAACTTGGTATAAGAATGGTTGATCTATTAAAAGACTGTAAGATCTGTGAAAGGTGGGTCAAAGGAATACCGAATCGGACAACAAGAAGATGAGAAGAATGTGTCACTAGAAGGGGATGTTGAGACCGTGGAATCCCCCAAAAGTAGAGATCGAAAGCTGGCTAAAGACAAAAGAGATAGAGTTTGCACAGAAAGATAGTAGAATCCCTAGAGTAACACTGCACAAATATCTTGAGACGTATGTGTTTACTGATCTTCATGAAGTCTTTTTCTGTTATTTTCCACACTTATTGCAGGAGTGGATATTGAGGTTGAAGGATAACAATGCAACAAATCAGATTTGATAGTTAGAGTGGACCCCAGTTTAGATCACACAATTATAATAAGTGAATAACAAATTCACCTGCATAGTAGAGTTTTGGCTCGACAGGATTGTAACAGGCTTTATAACAGTATCTGTAGTAGATACTGCAAAGTTGTACAATGAAAAAGAGCAAGATTTTCTATGCAGACCTCAAGGAAGGTATATTATATCTTTGTATACTTCTATTAAGATCTTGTTGTATAACAAAGGCGTAATGACAATGGAATCAAATAGCTAAAAATTCCCTACATGCATGGGGAAAGGGGGGAAGAACTGACAGAAAAAGGAGAAATGGAAGGAGAAGTGGACAAAGGAAAGAAGAAGGAAGCCTTGGATGCAATCATGATGGACGAAGACCAGATCAAGTGGATCATGGAGACAGCTGGAAAGACGCACAATGGAGTACCCTACCAATACAAGGTGAATACCAAGAAAAGAGTCATAGCCACAAGGGAAGACTTGGAAAGTGACAAAGAATAGGTAGAGGATCTTCGGGCTGTGGAGAAGATTGAGGAAATTTTTTATGTAACATATGAGAGGAATACAAGAGGTCCAAGAGCGGGAATACAAGGAAACAATCATATCCATGTTAATGTCAGTGTGGAACCCATGAACCCATGTGAGACTAATACACCAACATGAACATCATCATTTAGACAACTGATTTTCGGGAGAAGGAGGACAACAGGAAGTACATCCACACAAGGAACACCAACTGGGGGAGCCAGTTTAGGAAATATTAGTCAAGGGTCTACACCACACAAAAGTAGTATTCCAACGCAGTTTGCAATGGCAGGACATGAACCCACCATTCAGTTACCAGAATTTCGAGGAGAGGCAACAAAAGACCCGGAGAAACACTTATTCATTTGTGCAAATATCTGGGAAGAAAAACTTATCACTGATGAAGACACTAAAGTTGCACAGCTAGCCATTACGCTAAGAGACTGGGCACTAGACTGGTACATGAGTCTAGATGTAAACAATGCACCTGGGATGACAAGGGCACTAACAAACAGTAAGAATTTATTGATTAATGAGTTCCATAAGCTGAGCTCAGAGGATCAATACATGAATGAGATGATAGAAATGTGACAGAAACCAAGAGAATCTGTCTAGGAAATTGACCAATGATTTAAGCGTTTGAAAGGGAAGTTGAGGTATTCCATGACATATATGCATCATAGGCATCTGTTTGTGAATTATCTATTATCGCACCTGAAATACCCACTCAGGAAACAAAAATTCCAATCTCAACCACAGGATCTTCAGGCATCCTCGCAAATGGAGGAGAATAAGTACCACAAGATAGATCCAACAATAGAGGAATTGGAGGAGGACATGAATAATCTTACCTTCCAACTCAATCAGAATAAGGGAAAGGACAAGCGAGAAGCTATTTGGTGTACCACATGTAGAACATAAGGGCATCATAAGAACGGATTTCCAACATTCGCACAGTATATGGAAATAGGGATGCCAAATCCTTTGCCAACAGGAGGACCCTGGTGTGAAATTTGCAAGATGCATGGGCATGATCCATATCATTGTCCTATGATGCATAAATACCAGACAGTACCAAAGAATGCATACTACACTTTTTGCAAGTTAGTAGGGCATGATGACAAAGACTGCAAAATAATGGATCTAATGAAGGAAAGGACGTCAAACACATATAGGGTGCAAGCCGAACTGATGACCAGGCAAGTTTCACTGTAATTCAATCAAGAACCACCACAATATAACAACATGCAACTGCAACAGTATAACAATGCACAACCACAGTATAACCCTGTGCAATATAATCAGGTACCTCAATACAATACACCATGCAGAGATCGATTTGGGAACAGAGGAGGTGGAATAGGCAGAGGAGGTTTTGGACATAGAATAATTCCAGTAGTGTGCCATAACTGCTAACAACTAGGACACTATGCAAGAGAATTTCCACTTCCACCAATGACTTGTATGTATTGTCGCGCATCGGATCATGACACAGAAGAATGTCTAACACTATTAGTAAACATCCAGGAAAAGAGGAATGAGAACAACAAGAATGTTCAATGGATTTCAGTAGAAGTGAGGGATGAAGGAAGAAACATCAACATAGTGACACGCGGAGGTTATAAAACAAGATTTGATGCGTCTAAACAAGAACCAATACAACACCATTAGATAAAGAAGAATATTGAGACACCCAAGCGATTTGATGCAGAAAAAGAGAGGGAGACATTTAAGGAGGTCAAACAAGAATCTCTCAAGTAGAATGTTGCATCTACATCTACCGTGAAATATAATCAAGACATACCAACATATGAAATGCCTTCAGCACTAGATCATATCAGTGAAGTCCACCCGAGAAACCAAATAAGTTGTATTAAAACTTTCCTGCAATAATGTATTCAAGTATTTAAGGATCCATCATCTGTCTCAGTATTATAGAATATGTTAGATATATGTACCAAAAATTATGAGGGGAAGTTAGAATAGAGGATATTCAATCACCTCCATGCCATAAGGAGAACATTTTGAGAGTTTAGATTGAATGCCAACATCGAATATTTTAACATAGACGATGTAATATTAGATCTAGGATTTGAAGTGAATGTATTTCCGAAAAAGACATGGCAATTCATGGGAGAACCTACCTTAGGCTACTCACCAATCCAACTGAAGTTAGCAAACCAACACAGAGTTCTACCATTATGGAGGATGAAAGGAGTGATAGTAGATCTGGACGGAGTGCACACTAAGATCATATCCAACACTATTGGGATTGGATTGGGAATTTGACAATCAAGAAATAATCAACCTAAAGACCAGGAAGATGACATTTGAGTGAGTAGAATATAGGGTTATCATGCCTCTAGATCCATCAGAAGACAAAATATTCATGGAACCAACATGCCTAGATCTGGAAGAAATTAACTAGTTGTACCGAACCACCATGAGCACCGAATATTACATCAATCCAACTGTCGATTGTGTACTTATATGAATAAGTATCACATAATGTGCTTCCCACTCAAGCACAGGTTTAGAGAATTGGTATAAGCGCCTACATGATGTCTCAACTAGAAGATGCACACGAATAGACCACGCAGTAAGGTGGGATGGGACAGAAATCAGAGAACCTCCAATTTTCCATGGAATTAATGACTTGGAAGAATTCCTAATGAGATATGAGGAGGAAGTATCAGACAGTTAGAGATAGTTGGCTCTCGACATCACACTTAAGGCTACACTTGAAAGATGGTGGGGCACACACAAAGAAACAATCAAGGACTGGTACCAATGCAAAAGAATATTTCACATTAGATTTGGTGCAGAGAAAAAGAGGAGCACAAATCATAAATACAATGGACAGGGGGAACTAGAAGAACACTTGGAGAAGTGAAAATATTTGTGGAGAATGACACCCTTAGGGGAATGGCCGCATCACTTTGTACACAAATTAGAGGGCATCCCAACAAACTGGTACATAGACCAGGAACTATGTAGAGGAACTACGAGTTGGACAGTATTACAACAGAACTTTACAGTCACTTTCTCATTTGAGCATGAGAACCCCAACATAGATACAACACTTAAACAAATAAGAGGGGTGATATTCATTAAGGAACCAAAAGTTGAGCTCATAATAGAAGAAGAAAAACAGAAAAGACAGACAATGAAATAATTGTTGTCATGCTACCATGTATAGGAAGAAGGACCATATGAAGATGACCCACACGATATTTAGATTGAGGAAGTTGAAGGCAGAAGAGAAGTGGAAGGTCCACCCCTAGATTCAGAAGTAATTGCTGCACTGATCAAGGTGAAAAAAGTCAACATTTGGATAGTTGAGAATCCCAAAATGGATAGCATTGGGGACTACTGGGATGAGAAAATAGTGGAAAGGATAACAGAGTTACTGCGTGAGTACAATGACTTTTTCCTAATGACCTTCACAGAAATGAAGGGTATTGCAAGAGAACTTGGAGAGATGAAGATCCCTCTCAAACTTGAGGCAATACCTACCAGACAGAGGCCTTACAGATTGAATCCCATATACAAGTAGAAAGTAAGAGCAGAAACCGATAGGATGTTGGAAGCAGGAATCATAAAACCTGTAGAAGAATCATAATGGATAAGCCTCATGGTAGTTCAGGAGAAGAAGCAAGGAGGTATCAGAATCTATGTAGACCAGAGAAATATCAATGATGTTGTCCTACATGACTCCTTCCCTACACCCTTTATAGATGAATTCCTAGAAAATGTGGGAGGGCAGGAAGCATACTCATTCACTGATGGATTCTCAAGCTACCACCAAATCAAGATAGCACCAAAAGATCGGTACAAGACTACCTTTGCAACAGAATGGGGATGCTACTAGTACACATTCATGCCTTTTGGACTAAATAATGTGGCAACAATTTTTTCCAGAGTAGTCATTGTTTCCTTCAAGGAATTCATCCATCAGCTTCTAGAGGTATATTTGGAGGATTGGACAATGTACATATTGCTGAAGGATCATGTAGAGGTGTTGAGGATGATGTTAGAAAGATGCAGGAAATACCAGATATCCTTGAACATTAAGAAATGTATATTTGGAACACCCTTTGGAATTATGTTGGGTCACAT
>ML802781.1:109594-119741 GCA_009831015.1 Picea engelmannii
GCTGATCTCGCAAAGGTTCAACCAGATCGAGTCCCAACTCCTTATACCCTGATCTCGTTGGGGACATGCAAAGAAGGATCGAGAATGAGCAGACCGCTCTGATACCACTGATCCGTATTTATGTAGGAACACAATGAAATACAACAATACACATAAACGCAAAGATGCAGCGGAAATAAGACTTCATTTCATTAATAACAAATGACTGAAAAATGTTTATAGACAGAATGTAAATAAACTAGCTAGGGCGCTGGTAGCTTATCTCTGAGAAGAGATGTGGCTGCTACTCGCATCCGTGAGAAGATGATTACAATGAGGCTCTGGAGGCCTTTTTACAATAGACGATAATGCCAAAAGTCATAGACATCCAAAACCCTAACCCTAGGAGATGAAGCGCCAAAAGTCATGTGGGCCCCGTTTGGGTAAGTTAGTACATCAACTTCCCGGGGTCGTAACTTTTGCATACGAACTCCGTTTTAGGCGTGTGATAGCTTGTTTGGAAGGTATCGTCGAGGAGATTCATTTTGGGGGCTCAATCATGCCTTCGGCTATCATTGAGAACCTCGATCTCAAAAAACCTTCATTTAGGCCCTCAAAATGGCCCCGGAAGTTAAACCTGCTAAAAATAGTAAATTGCCAAAATTGCCAGAAAACTAATTTGAGCCAGTCGGAAAAGGTGGGTGGCCACCAATATCCACCTGGATCAGTGTCACTGCCAGAGAATATCAATATCGCCATGGAATTAAAGGCTATGTAGTCGGAAGAGAAAGAACCGCAAGAACATAAGACATCGAGACAATTGTTGTTGGAGCCCCTGTAAGAAAAGGCGGAGTAGCTGGTCATGGAGAGTGATGCAGCTAAGAATAGCACTGAGAATATCGGAGCCAAAGGTGGAGATATTTTACAGTCTCCCATCATGGAGTAGGTGGTCAATAGTATGGATGACAAGAGTAGTCAATCTCAACAATAGTGTCAGTGCATAACGGAGATGTATGACACACTGTAGCAGGTAGTGTCTGAAGTAGGAGGCAAGTAGTGACTCGTGACGATTCATGATGTCAGTGTTGGGGGCCTGTTGGGCACATGCCCATTTTGGGGAAAATTCACGATGTGGAGGTGAGACAATTGACAGAAAAGCATGAAAGGCGTGCATGCAAGAGGAAAGGAAAGAAATACAACTGGCATAAAATCAGTGGAAGAGAGCACGCATGTAGAGGAGAAAAGTGTGCAAAACCAGCAAGAAAAAAGACCTAATTAGGTTAGGGTTTTGGTAAGAGAATGTAACAACTGATGAACCGAGAATATACATAAATAGACACCTAGGAGGTCGAAGGGGGGGGTTATTTGATGGTTGTTATGATTTACTTGCATGAGATAGAGTAACAGTTATGTGACATAGATATGGTCTTATATCTTTTTGTAAGATGTTGAGATATGGGAGGGAAAAGGGACTCGAAATTGAGGTTTAGATTGTAGGCTAAGGATCTTGGTGCAATCTAGTCAGCCTCGTAAAGGTCGTGGAGTCTGAGTGATGGATGTATGAATGGATTGGTAGTGCGTTTGGCACCTGACATGACAGACCTATAATAAAAGAGCCCTAGAGACAAATCTTTGTGGACATAGCCCAGGAGGGGGTGAACCATGGTAATTAATGTGTTGTGTGAAATGAGTGTTGGTTATATATTTGTTATTAATGGTTAAATATTATATAAATGCTTCATATAGTTAGATATCTAGATTTGGATGCATGCATAAGGAACAACAGGATAACTAAGATCAGTGACTAACAAAATATTTCTTAACAAAATAAATAGAATCAATAGCATTCCCTAACAGATCCACGCTTAATCCTGGACTGCAAGTACTTGAGCATTGCAGTCACCCATTAACACTATCTCGGGGGAGACTGCGCAGTACACTTGGTGTATTGCACTTCCTTCTAGTTTACCAAGAGGTTTGATAGTTTTAGAGGCTTTGCTGGAACCCTAGTAGACCTGAACCTGGTTCAACCATGTTAAAATCATATCTCAGATAAGAAACCAACATAATCCATCAACAAGAAGTTCAGGAGCTAGAAATATCATTGTTGTGACCAAATACTTAACCAGATGGGTAGAAGCAACACTAGTCAAATATGGTAGCGCAGAAACAACAACACACTTCTTATTTGAGCAAGTGATCACCAAATTTGGATGTCCTAGGATTTTGATGAGTGACCAAGGAACTTATTTTATTAATAATACCATCAAGGATATGACTGAGGAGTTTGAAGTCTGTCACCAAAAATGTACACCATATCATCCTCAAGCAAATGGGACAATAGAAGCTTTCAATAAGATTTTGGAAAATGCATTGACTAAGATATGCAATGTTAATAGGGATGATTGGGACTTGAAAATACCAACAGTACTATGGGCATACAAGACCACATGCAATAAATTGATAGGACAAACACCATTCATATTGGTGTATGGACAGTTTGCACTGGTGCCATTAGAATTTATGGTACCTAGTCTACACATAGCAATGATTACTAACATGACAAAAAGAGGTGCAGTACAGGAGAGATTAAGTGAAATAATGGAAATGGAAGAGGACAGGATTCTAGAAGAATTTCAGCAAGAAGTACAGAAAGAAAGGGACAAAGTTCTTCTCTATGACCTAGTTCTTCTCTATGACAACAAATTTTTGCAACACCTAGTTCTTCTCTATGATAGGGAGAACTAGTTCTTTAAGGAGGGAGACCTAGTTCTTCTCCAATGAAACAACTTTTAAATGGTCTCATTCTTTAAGGAGGTATACCTAGTTCTTCTATATGACAAAAAAGTTTTGAAACACCCCGGTAATTTCATAATGCATTGGCTAGGGCCATATGAAGTAAACACTGTTACAGATGGGGGATCTGTGTAGCTAAAGGATTTGAGAGGAACATAATTGAAAGGAATGGTCAACGATATTCATATGAAACTGTACAAGGATAGTTGAATTACTAACGCTTAAAAATATACAGCGCATAAAGAAAGTCATGTATATAGTGTACTATAGCACATATTAGGAAAGAAAACTGATAAAAGTAAATAAAAACTAGAAAAAGAAGACAAAGGAATACAAGAATACAAAAAGAGGACGAAGTTGGTTGAACAATAGGAAAATGAAAAAAAAAGTCACACGCAACAGTTACTATGACAAACATGGAAAGACAATGTGCAAGAGAAATTGGACTCAGCGCAAATGCATGGAAAAAGTGAAAAATAATTATGATCGGGTCTATAAATTGTGGAAATCATGCATTGGCTCGACACTTAGTGATTTTTTAGCACAGAGAGAGATACAAGTGTGTGCCATAGGTATAATTGTGCGAAGAAGAAAGTGAGTGTTCGAATTGGATAAAACATGACACAACCAAATTTTCACGCTCCAGGGAAGTACGTATGGGTTACTCGACAGGGCCAATGTAGGAAGGAAAGGATGGTGGAGCCCGATAACATCACCAAGATTGAATATGTCACCACTTCCGAGATAGAGTCACTCAAACTGACAAGAGTTGAGGAGGAAACATCGAGAGCAACACAAGGGGAAGTAGTGTAGAGTTTTGAAACCCAAAATGGTATTACAAACCCTAATCCAAAAACACTAGGTAAACCCGATGAAATGAAGGGTCATCAACAGGGTCGCGACGAGGAGGAGGTTTTGGTCTAGGACATCACCAACTAGCTATAATCCAAGGTGGAAGGAGATGACACAAAAATAGTAGAAGCATGCCAATTTACCTTCGGGCAGAAAAGAAAGCCGCAGTGCACCACATAAATTACTCTTCCCTACCTCCCAGATGTAGTGGTCACTATGGAGGACATGCTCAGAAAAGTACCTAAACTAAGGTACTTGGACCATGATGTGCGCGATGTAACAAAATTCCCATATTTGGTTGAGGAAGCCTACCTAGCGAACACAATGGAAATTGGACCCCTAGGAAAACCAATCATGGAGTCTCCACAGTGGATAACATGGCTCTAAAACTCCGAGATAATGAACCTCCTGGACATACCAGACTTCGGGAATAGTAAAAATGTTGGGCTTTGTGTCAAACAATTGTTAGCCTGGGTACATGGCGACATTCTTTGGATGGATAGACTAGTACAACTTGATGTGGCGTTGATCGCCAACATTACAGGATTACCTATAGTAGGCGCACAACCAGAGGAGTACATGGATAAAAAATCACACAAGAAGGAGATCGTTGAGCTAGTCAAAGCATAATTTGGCACCAATAGAGGAAATAGGGGCATTATGCTTAGGGAAATCAATGATAAACCGACATGGTTTTCCACCAAGCTCATGGATTGCAAGTTGTTGAGGAAGTGTAGAAAAGAAGAGGATCGAGCATGAATCATAGCAATCATCGTGAAATTCACAAAGGGAGTAATTTTCAGTTGGGCATTGTATCTCTTGAACCTGTTCTTGATCGATTGCAGGGATGCACAGGATAATGGAACCAAGTTCCATTATTCTTGTCTCATTATCCTCATAGCTTTGGCAGGATGGAAGGAGCCAAAATTTTCAGCCTTTCTTAATAGGAAAGGGAAGTGCTACGTGACCAGATATGAATCCCTTTGGTTGGACAAGGACAATAAAAATAAGTAGGAAAATAACACAGTGTTCGCAATGCTGCTAGAAGAGATACAAAAGAGCACATCAAATGTGTAGCAAATTCCTGTGGAAGTGGTCCAAGAAACCGAAGGGATAGACAGGTTTAAGGCATCTAGTAACCACATCTGGATCCAGTCCATAAGGGATCCAAAGAAGGAATGGTTGTAGATGCAATAATGTGTCACAAGGGAAGAGATTGACTAGATACTCAAAGACTGGCCAATGCAATGGAATATGACAGTAGAAAAACTAGAAACAAGGATAGCCACAACGTAATCAACCAAACCTAAGGAGCAAGCCAAAGTAGGTCCTTCAGCAAAAAAAAACATCCCATTTGATAACACTAGGAAGGATGTCGCACACACTCAAGTGTCAGGAAGCAACGCAGTTCCAAAGAGACCTAGGAGGATAGAAACGGTTCTTAGGACATAAATTCAGTAGGATGCTAAAAAGGGGGATACATCTCAATCTAGCAAGGAAAGGGCATAGGAAACGATGAGTGGGGTTCAACCATGACAAACAAAAAAGAAGATAACACAGGTAGAGGATATGTGAAAAAATATGAAGTACACCAAGGAAGACCAAGTCATCACCTTGAGAGAGGATGATACTGGTTTCATGGAGGACAAGGTCCAGGATAGGGGGGAAGAGGTGGTCTATTGTGCAGAATCATAGAGACAAGAGATCATGGCCAAACTCATAGAATTCCATGAAACTCTACAACAACTACAGATTCATGCAATATCGTAGGCCACAATGCAACAACATGAAAAGACACAACGACCCCCTTCGCAGAAAGAAGGAGATGAGATAGTTGAGATAATAGTGCAAGACATGGATACATTCACGATTACACGGTAAATGGTCAGAATTGATCAAGAGACTACACAAAAACCTATGGGGGACATTGACCATTTTGAGGTATTCATGGCGCAGATACCCACAAAGGCACTATACGAACTCCAAGATAGTATATTGAAAAAAGTACAATCCATAGCCCGCATAGATGCCACTAACTTGGAGGTGGGTAGAGGAGTCATAGAAATGTTACATAACACATTCTACTAATTGACCTCGAAGAAGGAGGAAAAAGAACATGCTGAAAAACTAGAGCAAGGGATAACAACGATATATGAACACATTCCAGATAGTACGCAAGCACCAGATAGGAGTACAGAGGAAAAGATAAAGATCAGTTCGCAGAAGATTGAGGGGTATAGGAAGGAAATCGAGGAGATAAAAGAAAAACTTAATCCTATGACTCCTCCTAAGGTTTGAGAGAAAATAGAACAACAAACCACTCTCTAGATAGAGGATATGGAAAGGGAAGCAAGGGAAGTCGCAAAACTGCGTAGATTTGGACCACTTTGGAAGAGGATGAAAAGGTAAAAAAGTTGCACCAACAAGAGGAGAGGATCAATGCTTCCATGCAGGATTTGAAGCAGCGACATAAAACCATGATAATTACCGAGTGCTTGAAGGGAACCCAGGAAATGAAGACTCTACAGATAGAGTTAAAGATAGCGTAGATGAATAAGCAAGAAATATCATCCCAGTTGGAGCCCCTCCAGGAACAAACATCACTGATAATTATGGAGTTGGAGGAAGAGAAAACAAGGATGGCGCAGGCACATTCATAAAGCGCAACATTGCTACAAGAAAATATAACAACGCAGATGGTTGAGGTGCTAACAAACAAAGCTGCATAGGTGAAAGAAAAAGGGAAGGGACTAGCAGAGAAGTTCCACAACTGGGAGAAGGTTGTATAGGGAGTGTGCACCATTTGAGTGGTTTGGGACGAGCCACATGTTAGTATTGGGGGCATATTGGGTGCAGGCCTATATTTGGAAGGAAGTTTATTTTGGGTGAAGGCGTATTTTGGAAAGAAATTTTATTATGGGAACATGCCCATTTTTTGAGAGAAATACCTATTATTGGAGCGCGCGTAATAAGTGGCAGGAAAGAAACATGCAGGAAAAAGAAGGAAAATAAGCATGCAAGAGGAAAAGAAACGTGGCGTGCATGTAGACGGGACTAACCATGTTAGGTTTAGGGTTTTTGACAAATATTGTAACGACTATAAGCCTATAAAGTAGTATAAATAAGGACCTGGGATGTCTAGGTAGAGGTCGATTAGTTGATTATTGAGAGTTAGTTGGTTGGGAATCCATTGATTGTAATAATTTTTGTAGTAGAGTTGAATAAGTTATTCCTTGAGGGTTAGGTCACAGGCTGAGGAGCCTAGTGTGATCTAGTCAGCCTCCCAGAGGGTACTTACCCTCATTTTGATTGGAATATTGAAGATGTAATGTGCACAGCGCAAGATTTTGCAGCAAAATAAATAAAACAGGAGAGAAGCCAGATCTCTGTGGACGTATCCCTAAGAGGGGGTAAACCTTGTGTTTTACGTGATTGTTAATGAATGATTTACTTTTCTATTAATCATTGGCTCAAGAATAAATGGGTAAAATAGTTATATCATCATGCATGCATAGGTTTAAATATGAATGAATAATAGAAATATATGATTGATTAACAAGGATAAGGCATAAGGACAAGAATCCAACCACAATTCCCACTCATTCCTAGACTGCAAACACATGAGTATTGCAGTCCCCCATAAAGCTATCTCGGGTGAGAATGTGTTGTGCACCCTATGCGTAGCGTTGCCTTTTGGTTTACCAGGAGGGATGACATTTTTGAGGGTTTTTCTGGGAACTTGTTTGAGATGAGAACCTGGGTCAGTTAAATAAGTAACCAACAATGCTCTAGAGGAAACTGTTTTGCAAAAAAGGAAGTAGGCGTCGAAAGAGAAAATAGATAAGGAGTTTGAGGACTAGTTCTCTGAGTCCATTTTCTTAAGGGGAAAATACACCGAGGTGTTCAGGGTAACCAATCATTACTAATTAACCAAGGAATCAATACCCTAAGTGCTTGAGAATAAGGGAGCCAAGTATGAGGCTCTGTTGGATAGGTTAGTTCTCTTTGAGGCCAAATTTGAAGTTATTTGCAGCTTATTATTTGGAATCATAATTAAGGTAGTAGATAGGCAAGATCATGGAAAGGACAATGATTAGTATTCTTAGGGAACCTCTACCAATCCATTCATCATCAATGAGGATTTTTTACCGAATACTAGAAAGGTTTCCACTAGTCTCCATGCATCTAGGCCTCTGAGCTTCATAGGACAAGAATGATAAGTCTTTATGATATTTTCCTTTTTGTTCTTCCTATGTTGTTATGCAATGAAATCGTGTAGTCATGTCATATAATTAATATTATTATTGGCCCCTTATTGTTATTTTATCTTACAAGATATCCTTAACCTCGGTTAGTTAATCAGGGATAGACATGTAAACTTTCATATATTGTGTTTGGCATTATGAAGTTCTCTATTGGGCCCGAGATATGATCAGTTTATGATAGTTATTATACACTTTTTTCTAAATGTGCATATGTGTTTTTCATGTTTTGAAGGAGCTTTTTGAAGAATTTTATGCTAAAACAGTATGATATATACTAGGTATGTATGATTCGTGTTTAATGATAATATTGAGTATAGTTCATCATTTTTTTGTGCTTCCAAGGATTTGATTCACATTTTCTGGTGTTATAGGGAAAAAACGCATCACATTTCTGCTTCCGGTACTCCTTCCAGCACTAGATCTGGTACCCGATCTGGCATTGCATCCAACACCGCGTCCTGCACAAAAACAGTGGGCAAATTGGAGGTTATGGTATTGGCGGCCGGTGATGGGCGAATCAGGAATGTGGGTTTTTTTCATGCTTATCCCTTAGAGCTACTGAACTCTTGACAAATCAGTTTAGGTTGTTGAGCGGGGTGATTATTGGTTCTCTCTATTTCGGCAGTTAGGAAACCATTAATGCAATTTGTTGTTTTTAGAAGTGGTTAAACCCTCCTGTGGTCAACCACTTGGTCTGTAAATGTTATAAATACCACCGTGGTGTTCACACAATAGCTAAGGAGAAATAGACAAAGTAGAGGATAGAGATAAAAACATTTTCTTCTATTTTTGCATTTTTCAATTGCCAGAATTGTATAAGACTGTGTTTTTCAAGTTTTAATGGTGAAATTGTTTTGTTGAGCTTGTGGTGTGCTTTTAGGAAGTTACCACAACTTGTTGGGGGGGGCACCAACAGTCTAGTAACTATTCTATGTGTTATTTATGCATTTCATAGCTTAGATGTCTTTTATCTCATTTCCTGTACATGCATTGTTATTTTTATTTTCTTATATAATTTGTTGTTATAGTTTAACTGTTTTAATTCTCTTTTGTAGATTAGTATGAAGGTTTTTGTTAATATGCATTGATTTTATAATTAGGAATGAATTTGCAAACTCATACACTAACCCCATGTGCAATTAAATATTAGATTGTGTTTTATTTTTTCTTTTAGAATCAAGTTTAAAACAGAGTAGAACAAAGTTTTATTTCATGCTTTCTTTAAATGAGGATTCGGTATATGGATAGGGTTAGTTTCTATTTTTATTTGTAGATTTCCTATTCAATTGTTATTTAGATTTTGCTTAACTAGTTGTTGATTAATTTATTCATCAATTTACTTTGTCATGTTTTAATTTATGTTCTTTAACATTTTCCTTATTGTAGTTTGAATTATTAAGATAGATGTAGCATAGTTTCATTTTATGTACTTTCTTTCCTAGAATTAGATTGCAATTACAATTCTTAGTTAATGGTTGAATTATTTTTGCTTACATAGCATAGAAGTACGATTAAAATCTCGTTATATTGTTGATGGTTAATACATGAGTAATGAATATGCAGAGTAATTGATGATTATTTATGTCATGGCTAAATTCTCATTGGATTGTTTAATCCATACCTTTCACTTTTATATTGAGATCAGTATTGAGCTTATACTACTTGAATTATCTTTTTTTGTCAAGTTCCATCGAGATATTATAAGACACCGAAGACATTCAGACAACCACCAACACTATACTTGAGTTTTCATAGGTTAAAAGATAGTTTTCTTTCTTTCATAGGTTAAAAGATATACTTTCCTTCTTTCATAGATCAGAAGATATAGCTTCTTGCTTTCATATCTTAGAAAATAATTTTATTGTTGTTGTAGGATAGATAGTCTTTTGCTTTTATAGGTTAGAACACATTTTTCTTATCATAGATTAAAGGTTGGTTGTTAGTTCTTCCTGCTTTCAATCAAATAGGTTTCCTTTCATGAATTAGAAATAGTTTTGAAATTTGAATTAAGAACATAGTCCACTTGCCTCTGTTAAGCCCTAATATTGGCTCATTACCCCTTAATTGAGGCATATTAGATTAGTAATGCTATTTTATTTATGTCGGCTCTAAGCCATTAGTTTTAATTTAGATTAGTAATGTTATTTTAATTATGTCGGCTTTAGGCCATTATTTGTAATTATACCTCCTAGTCTCCTATATATACCAAGGAGACATTTTCATTTTGAATCATCTTGTACTTGAACATTTAAGTG
>ML802781.1:124424-141929 GCA_009831015.1 Picea engelmannii
TCATCTTGTACTTGAACATTTAAGTGGGGTAAAAGGAGGTTTCCCCCTTGAAGAGGCTTATTATCTGAAATTATCTCTTTTTCAAGGCGTTGAGTACTTTTCCTGAGGTTTTTCTATGCTATATTGAAGTTTGGTTCTTAACAGACTCTTAGGCTAGATAGTTGTTCAATGAGAAGTTTTAATTTGATTACTTGTAGTAGAAGCTATCTTAGAGTAGTTAGTTGTTTACTTGTTTTAATAGGTTAGTTAGTTTGCTTTGCTTACTTGTTTGCTTTCTTTAGTAGAATAGTTGCTTGCTTGTTTATTTACTTGTTTTATAGGGTAGTTGCTCATTGAATGTAGGTTGGCAAGTTAAAATAGTTTTCTTTGGTTATTTTCTTATTGTTATGCTTAAATAGTTGCTTATTTCTTATTGTTGTGAACTATTTTGCTTCAAGTAGGGTTTTTACTTGTTTTCTTAGAACTATCCATCGATCCTTGGTCCAAAAGTACTTAGGTTACATAGTTTTAAGTTGTTTAGTTTTGCTCATTAGATAGCTTTGCTTGAATAGAGTAGCCTTTAGATAGCCACTTCCTTAGTTAGACTATACTACTAAAGACCCCTCTACCTTTGGCATATATTTTTCTACAACTCTAAGTTTACTTACCCTGGGTTGACAATTTAATTGAGGGTTTTTAGTGTGGTTTTAGTGCATATATAACACCCATCATTCTCTATGGAATGGCTAAATTTTTTGGAAATCCATAGAAATCCATGAATGTAAATGTTTTTGTATTATATTAATATAAATAGAACTTTATTTATAAAAAAGTAAAGTTACAATTAACTATCTATGAAATAAATCTACCAAAATATCTTTAAGTTGTAGAAAAGTGGAACATTTAATTAGCTACAAAAATAAATTTACACCAACAACAAATTAATTCATAAATTACTATATGAAAATGCAAATATTGAAAACTAACTAACTTGTTGGACACATAATCCTTGGGATTTTGTTACTTATAACATTATTGTAAATAAAAAGAGTCGTATATGACAGGAGGAGTCACTCGTTAGGGAATACCAACGATCATTGATTTTTATATTTATTGAGCTACATGTTAATGAATTACACAAGTGTGGAGTTATTATTCTTCCATACCTGGTATATCAGTGGTATCAAAGCCAGTGAAGGTTAAATCCATGATTCATTTCCCTTGGAATTTCATTTCCTCTCATGTGTTGAAAATGCCTCGAGACTCCTTGTATGTCCATCTTTTGTCCTATCAGCCTCTTTGGTTGATTATTTGATCAATTATTTTGCATTAGTATGAGAAAAATGAGAGTTTCTCATCCATCTTGCGTTGCCCTCTCATAGACATTCACATTCTATTTATATTCTTGATCTGCCTAAAATTAGTGTGTTAGGGTTTTTATAGTTAAGGTAACCATGAGTTTGATTGTGGTTGTGGTGGTGGATCAACCCGGTATGGATAGTAGTGCACAATATCTGCAATATGTTTGAGGATTTGTAGGGTTCCTTCTTCACGGGTATTCCTTTTACACCAACAGTAGCTCGATTATGTAACTCTCGTTTCGGCTTCACTCTTTCATATTTCAAATATTTCTCCGACCCATAAACCTATTATGGATAGAGGAGAATATTTGATTCATATTAGGTATCTAAGATTTCTTTGGACCCCTGAGAAAATAAAAAACTTCAACATTACTCTTTTGTAGTAGGTGGGCAGAAGAGTTGGATCCATTTCTTACAATTATAAATGATTAAACCTTAATCTAAATGTGTGGTTTGAACTCCTTGTAATTATTCATCACACTGTAGAATCTCTCTTTTCTCCCAGCCATGAAGGGATTATGGCCTTTCAATACATTCCCAAGAAGTTTCTATTGTACACAGAGAAAATATAGAACGAAGCCTTGGTGCAACTCAATTCATGGCTACCTGATCTTGAATGTAAGCACATAGTGAAGTGACATCACCTTCTAACTAAGAAATCATTAATATAACTAGAACAAGATGAGAATTTTGAGCTGGAGTTTTTCCCAAGGACGAAGAAGATAAGTTTCTACAGAACCAACTACCATTCAAGATGCGTAAGATATCTAATGTTCCATTTACATTGTGATTGTAGCCAAGATATGATCATTCGTACTTCTTCATTTCCACCTTTACTGATAAACACAATGAGTATCACTCAAAATCTCTTTTATCCATAAATCCCCTTTCGGTCATACGTAGAACCATTGTATCCCATCATTCCAAAAATGGTATGAATTGTATGCAATGAGTTTTGTAGTAATTTGTTTTCTCCTAAACCCATCGTTATGAACATGGGATATTTCATGTAACAACTAGACTCAAGAAAAGGTATTCCTTCCTTCCTTTCATCTGTCAAAAAGAAATGAAAGGACACAAAAAGAAGAAGCTCATAGAAAAGGGGGGTTGGCATAATCTATGTTAGAGATTTGATCTTCATTATACCCATTATTGAATGAATGGGTCACATGAAGCGACCAACTGTAGATTTCCATGGGAGAAGATCAAGGAGAGATAGAATAAAAAAGAAGACAAATTTAAGACACCAAAGTCAGTGAAAGGTAAAAAACCTGCTCATTACATTGTTTCCCATTTCAATATAGGAGTAACTGAATATTTTTTTAACACTCCATTTCTTTCTTGGAGAGCTGCATGGATTCTTGACATAGATGCAACCTCCCACATGACATTACAAAAATACTTATTGGAATACTTCGATGAAAATGTAGATGGCACAGTGTATTTTGAAGATAAATCGAGTCTCAAACATTCAAGAATGGGCACCATCATGCTTAAGTTGTGTGGGCTCCCATATTTTCTTCCGCATATTGTGCTCTATTTTCCTAAGCTACAAGAACTTGTTGTCCCTTGTGCACATCCGATATCAAGGCCACTATGTTCATATGTTCGGTGGAAAATTTGAAATTAGGAAGGATTTTGACAACATGGTTGTCATGACTAGAATGGAAGATGGAACACTTCTGAAGTAGAAAGGGAAATTTGTGTGTGCACATAATTTTTCATACCTCTCTCATCACGATGAAGGTATAATTCCATCTAGTCTTTTGTGGCATGCTAGATTTGGTCATATTAATTATAATAGTCTTTGTTTGTTGAAAAAGAATGGTGTTTCTGTTTTGCCTACTATTCCTGCAAAATTAAAGTAATGTGATACTTGTATCCTTGGAAAGAATAAAAAACAATCATTTTATGGATTTGCTTCCAAATCATGTAGAAAAATTGAAATGATTCATTCTTATTTGTATGTACCTTTGCATGTTCCTTCTAAAAATGGAAATAGATATATCATGACTTTTATTGATGATTACAACATGATTTCTTGGGTGTAATTCCTAAAAGAAAAATCATAATCCTTTGAAACTTTTTAAAATTTTCCTTTATGGATTCAAAATGAAGCTCAGTCTCATATTGGCTCTCTTTGCACTGATAATCGAAGTGTTGAGAACACACTTACACTGAGAGGGGGGGTGAATCAGTACAATAATTTTTTAAACTTTTCCAAACATTCATCAACCATAAGAAAACAATCACATATGAGATATATTAACTATAGAACGTGGAAGACAAGATTTACGTGGAAACCCTTTCGGGAGAAAACCATGAAAATATTATTTATAATACTTTGTAGGAATCAACCTATTTTTACAAATATTTGTAGGAACCAACCTACTGGAAACACAAATACTAGCCACTGGTAAAAATATTTGTAGGAAAAAATCTACTCTTACATGTCTTTGCAGACACTAATCTACTAGAGACACCAATCCCCACTGCTAAGCACCAACTTAGCAAGAGACACCAATATCTTATAGGTATTTGTAAACACCAATCTACTGGAGATACAAATCCCCTCCACTAATAATAATATTAGCAAAATACACCAATCTCTTATACATCTTCATAGACACCAATCTACTGGAGACACCAATCCCCACCGCTAAGCACCAACTTAGAAAGAGACACCAATCTCTGAGCTACACCAACCTTCATCTAGTATCATTGTTATTTATGCCTTCACTAGGTCTGTTATTTATGCTTTTTCCTTTATAAGGTATACTCACTACTTCTACATTTACCAAGTTTTCTCACTACTTCTTCCTTTACCATGTCTAACCAAAATTTGAATTTCCAAATGGAAACTTTCTTAAATATTTTTGTTTTGATCCTCTTCCCAAGAATGAACTTGTATAGAATATATTGTATCCAATTTTGAAAATATATTTCTAAAATTTTTACCTAAATTACTTCTATATGTATCCTATGTTCTCTAAAACTTTCACAGATTGAAGAGTCCCAAAAAATAATTTATAGTGAAAATGCCAAACTGACCCGTCTGAAACTAATCTTAGGACCATTCAGAAACCCTAAATTCCATAGAGCATAATCTCATAAAGTACATTGAACCAAGGTACAAATTTTTTACCTAAGGTACTTTTGTATGTCTCCTATGTTATGTAAAAAATTTCATAGTCTGAAGAGTCCCAGAAAATAAGTTGTAGTGAAAATGTTAGACTATCATGTTTGAAACTGATCTCAGGAGCATTTAAGAACCCTAACTTCTACAGGGAATATATATGAATTTGTATAAAAAAAATTCATATAAAATTTTTACCACGTGTACACCAATATCCCTCCTCCATGTCTGAAAAAATTCATGGTCCGAAACATCCCAAAAAATAAGTTATAGATAAAGTTCCACGCTGACCTCTTTGAAACTTATTTTAGGAGCATTTGAGAACCCCAACTTCCACAAGGAATATCTCTTAAAGTAGAGAGAACCAACATCTGAAATTTTTATCACATGTACATGAAGATTTCTCCTCCATTGCTTCAAACTTTCAAGGTATGAAATGTCTCATAACATAAGTTATCATGAAAATTCCAAGATTACCTTAAACTAATTTCACAACTCTTCCCTATTGGAATGATATTCAATCTTTTTTCGTCCATTTTTCACACACTAACTTTCTCTTAGTAATTTATCTTTTTATACTTTTTCATAACCCTTCATGAAGGGATATTTCCATTAATTAAATAATCAATTTCCAATACCATGGGAAAATACCCCAAAACCATGGGTTTGAAACGACCATTTCAATTTTTACTTTTTCACATGCACCCCTTTTGGGAAATGTTGTTTGTATTGTAGTTCCATAATATGAAATTAATGATATCATTAAACCTTTGAAATCAATGACAATAATTCCAACAATCTCCACCTTTGTCATTGATGGAAATACTACAATGAAACACATATTCCACCAAGCACATAAAGAATTCTCCCCTGTCTGTAACTCTCCCCCTATTTGCAACTCTCCTAATAATAGAAATAATTACCCCCCTATCTACAACTCTCGCCCTTTGAAATCATTGGAAAAGGGATGCTTCCCATGCACCTGTGCTTATCCTTAAGAACTTAGTGTCTTGATGATATGGATATTACTCCCAATTGCATGTCTTTTAATTTGTTCTAAATGAAAAAACTACTCAAAACACAATAATGAAACACTCCTGAAGAATTATAAACATTGTCACCAACAACATAATATAATCAATCTCTAACAATCCAAACAGTCTCCATATCCAACATAAGAAGTAGTACATCTCCAACAATAGTCAAATATGATTCAATCAGTATCAGAAAATCTAAGTAGATTCAACAAGAAACATTCAAGTCAACATTGCATATCAAAACATTCAAGAATTACCCCCCTTGAGGGATCAATAAGTAGCAACAATAGTTCTCGTTGAAAGTTCCAGTCAACGAACAACCTAGTCGAAACTTAGTCAACAAATACTTAGTCGAAACTCCAATAGACTGTAATGCCAGGTCAATCCTTGATCAACCACATCCAAATAAATCATCAGTAAGTAAGAGGAATGATGCATGACTATACAACCAATGATACACAATGATATGCAATCCTCAAACATTTGGTCAAATGATTCCACGATCATCCATCAATACAACCACAATCTATCCTAGTAGTTAGCATTGGTCCACAGTTCTGTGTTCCTCATATTGTCTACAAAGATATGAAAGGATGATTGAAATTCCTTCAATTTTTATGGTGAGGATGATGATAGAGCACAATTTTTTTTGTTGGATGATCAGAGGAAGTAGGATCAAGATCAGATTCACTTACATGAGTAGACCAACCCAACATATTAGCAATAATGTCATATGTAACAACATGCTCAAAATATGTCATGTGAGGAATAGGTAAATCATTGATATGTTTATAAAAATCAATAGTAGGTTGTTCTTCTGGAAAACTAGTCTAAACTCCACCTACAAGAATAAAACTTCTTTGGTTGTAGCAAGGCCAAGTGAAGATAGGGAGGAAATAACAACAACTTATCCAATATCAATATTAATGAATGGAGACCTTTGAAAATTGATGATATCATAGTATTTCAATACTCTTTTAAAAATCCAATCTTCTATTCAAATTAATAGTTGTTTTCTCTAGTTCCTTTCTTAGGAAACAATTTCAGATTCTAGTTCTTTGCAATTTTCTTAATTTTTCTTCAACTGAATTCTCACCACTTCTTCTATCCTTCTTTATTATTCTAATTGAACCTTTAGGTTCATGATATTTTTTCTATTTCTTCAAGTATTTGTAACATTTTTTCTTTTGAATCACGATCCCCTTCTATAGGATTAAACCACATGCCAAGATCTAATTATGAGTAGGAAATACTATACTAGTTAATTAGAAAAGAAAGAGAGGAGAGAGAAAAATAGAAACAATATTCACACATAAGAGACTAAGAAACCAAATCGAATCACATTGTATTAATCCTTGATCGTGAGTAAAATATATAGAACTCTCTATAAGAGGAGTAATTTTCACTAGGTTAGGGTTCCCATTTGCATGCTCAAGTAAAAAAAGAAACCACTCCAACTTGTAGCAGTTAACTAAAGTCAAAAGTTGCTAATAATAAGGAAAGGTCAAAATATAGGTGTGAAATCAAGTGAGAACTCTACATGAAGTCAACATGCAGTCCACAATAGAAAAACTCTCCTAGAATAAGAATTTAGAGTCCAAGAATAGAACTAAAGTCCTAACTGAGAGAGAATTTCATAAATATGGAAAGTTACTAAAATAGGTAAATAAATGAAATAGGTTATGTCCAAGAATAATATGGGTAATGTGCACTTCATTAAGAGGCCATTAATATCTAGAACAAGTTCAAATTAGGTGTTATGCCACTTATCCAATCACTACCCAATCACCACTATGTGGATATTGTTGGGTTATTTATATGCATAAATTTCAAACATTAAATCATCAATCCGAGAGCATAAAATTTGAGATGCAAGCATAGGAAATGAATGATTAGAGCCTATCATGTCCTACCAAAGAAGTATTAGAAAACTATTTCAAATCTTAGAATGAAATCAAACGGAACACAAACCAGACTATACCACAGAAACATTACATCTTTGGATGAGGATTAATGAAATGTTGTCATGGCACAAACCAGAGGCTTTCCCAAAGGTTTTTTTTGATAACTCATGAAGCAAATTATTTTTTCGGTCTTCAACAATAATTAGCTTTTGTAGAAGACTTCAAATGAAAAACATAACTAACAATTGAAATGTTAAATGGAGATAAAAATTGGTCTAGTTAAGTAAAAGTAAATGAAAGAAACACAACATATGCTAGAATGGGGGCCCTACCATGCTTGGCACATGTCATGGGAAATATTTACAGACTAAGTGAGCACTCAAGAAAAGTAATAGAATATCATCATTTGATTACCATGGAATGAAATTTAGAGATTACAAGTACCCAAGAATGGATTCTACTCCCTCTTACAATAATTTTCTCCTCCCCCTTTTATGTTCTATGGTTGTGAATATATACAAAGAAGAGCAATGGGGTGGATCAAAACTAATTCCCTCAGATCAGA
Source organism: Picea engelmannii (assembly GCA_009831015.1). Taxonomy (NCBI): domain Eukaryota; kingdom Viridiplantae; phylum Streptophyta; class Pinopsida; order Pinales; family Pinaceae; genus Picea; species Picea engelmannii. The sequence continues at coordinate 132,407 of ML802781.1, forward strand.
ACTATCAAAATACAAATAGCTTACAATATATTTTTTATCTCATTTTTTGTGGATATTGGTTGTAGAGATAACTCAAGATCTGATTACAAATCATTTTTCATAACATGACAGAGATGAGAATAGATTGATTTATCCTTCTTGCTGACTGGGCACATCCAATTGGCTAAAACATTGGAGAAGACAATTGCAATATAAAATATAGAAATATTTTTCTTAGAAATCATCCATATCTCCCTCACCATGCACTTCTTAAGGAAACCGGTTGCAAATTCATTGAATGGGTGTGTTCTACACAAAACCCATGTCTTAGATTTTCTAGATTCATCTTCATCATCTTAGAAATTGCAAAAGAATATCATTGTTTCTAATTTGACACATATTTGACTGAGAACATTTGACCATAGGTTAGATTTTTCCACATTTGACGTAGGTGCAATATGATGAACACCACAGCACTTCAAGGATCCCGATGAGAAAACCCAAGTTCCAAAATTTTCCCTGGAGATGTGTAGATCTTTCTATCATGGAGGTCGGGTATCGAAAGTGAACTAAGAACATATGTCTTCAACAAGATTAGTCTAATCCATTTCTAACTTACTAAAAACAAAGGAAATTGTAAATATTAACAACATCAAGCTTGTTAGGCACATTAGCTTCATAAGAATGGGTAGATATGATAATAGGCATAGTAATCAGGTGCAAGGATAAGGTAAAACTATAAAAAAGGAGACCATTTAATGATGTAAAAGATTTCAAATTAGCAATCCAACATCTCCCCCACTCCTGAGGGTTTTCATGTCCTCATGCCAATAAAGGATCCAAAGACCATTTTTTCTCAGAATCTTTTTACTGTAAAATCCTCCCAATATTTTCCAACTTTACTTCCATATCTAATGTCTACTACAGAATATGTTTCAAATTTTGTTTTCGTTGATTCAATCTCAATAATATATATTTTCACTGCTATATTTTCCTCGGAATCTTCACCTAAATTGTCATAAATGCATCCTCTATATTGTTCATACTTCCAATGAAGACCAACAGTACAAAATGCATTTTGAGTTGTACATTGTTGAATGTTAAAGGTCCATGCATCATCACACATGAACATGTGGTGATTTAAGATCACTCCAAAGGAGCATGGATAATTGTAGCCATCAAAATGAGCATTTAAACAACAACAAAAAAACAACCAATGTATATTTCATTTTGTCTTCTATTATGAAAAACACACTACCTCCATGAATCATATATTTTTTATTTAAAGTCAAGATTGCTTGAATATTAGACAATGCACCCCTATAATCTTGAAGAGCCAAATAAAATCAGGCTTAGAGCTCTAGGAAATCAAGTGTCAACTTGAAACTTAAACGCGAGTGATTTATGTCAATGTAGCATGTGCACTCTACTCTCTCATTAATATTGCAACTCAATACATAAATGGATATGTAAGAGTTGGATCCAATGCTATTGCTCTTTCCAAGTCTATCCATTTTTCTTTCCCATAACAATATAAATACCTTTATTAGTACATCCAACCTAACTACTTACAGGAAAATAATATAGTACTTATTTCATTATAGGATACGTGCTTATATCCTCATACTTTGCTCTTGCAAATCCTGCATGAGAGTAAGCATGGCCTTCTTTTACAACTACATTGAATAACCTTTTGGCCTCATCATACTCTCTTCTTACAAGTATAACACAACCCAGCGGATGGACAACCAATGCTTTTTGTCTACTAGTCATCACACACTCTCTTAAGAATTCTAGGGAAAATGGTGATTTATTTGATTTTAGATCACCCTTGATAGAAACATTACTTAATAAATAATACAAAGAAAATGAAGCACTACCTTCCAGTATTGACCTCTTATGCATGTCACTATTGTAAAAGAGTTTTGCAACTTGTTCATGATGTAAAGAATAAGGAAGTTCACACAAATTACATGTAGGTGGGATGCCACAAGAACTTGAGAACCCTCTTACAAACCATATTTCATAAAATTTATTGCATCCTATTCACTATGAATAAAATATGATAGAATTTTGTCACAAGCATCCTTTAATTTCTCACAACAAAACCTCCTTGCAAAAACCAAGATATCTAACAAGACATTCGGTGACAGATCATCACTTAGTCTACCCATTTCACTAAATTTATAAATGGAACACATGCCTCTTGCAAAAATACCATTATCAGAAAAATGTATATCTCTTTTTCATAATTCTATGAAACATCCATTCAACATGGCATGAAAGGGAGCAGACATTATGGAAATTTTCTTCGCATTACATACTATTTCATCCTTTCCATTGTGGAAGACAATGATATCTAGGAAAAAAAAGGATATGAAGTAGAGCCACCTTGGAGTGGAGGTTCCTGGTTTTTTGAAATGGAACAGTATGAGGAATCATTTGAAGCATCTTTTGGTGAAAATTCTGAAATAATATCCAAGGGAGTAAATTTTTGCATGCATTTTCTACACTGAGAAAGTGAGTCACTAATCATATCCTCCCCTCATTTCTCATTTTTCATCTAAGCTACATAAAATATTCTCATGAATAGTACTAGCATGTTTCCATACAAATTGGAGACTCGACTGGAGCGATTTCACTTCATCAAACCCCCTGAAAACTTGAGATTGCAATAAATAAAGGTCTAACTTTCCATGGTTGGAAGGAGCATCAAGTTCTTGATGAATCTGAGCCAACACTTCTACATAATAATGTGGTTTGAAATTCGACTCTATGGGAGGTTTTGTAAAAGGAAGAAGGATCAGAGCATGACATTAACATGAGATTGGAGAATTAGAGGCTAGAAGAACACTATACATATGCTAGCTTGCAGTTTCCACATACTACTCCAATTTTCCCAACACAACAACAACTATAATAATAAAGTACATCATAAAAACAAGGATTGTTGTACTAGAACATACAATCTATGAAAAAATATATAATGTAGAAGGGTCTCATGGAGGTGCAGCATAAACTTCAAGCTTGTATGCCTCAAACCCCACCAATATCTCCGAGGAAATAGTGGAAGTAACTTACTAATACCAATAACAAGCTTAGAATGGAAATGTTGAAGGAAAGTTGTAAATTACTACAAGAATTCAATATTGTTGATGTTGACAGAAGGACAAAGGAAGAAACAATGCTAAATTTCCAAGGTATAAATCAGAAGTTCATGGTTAATGATAATATTACAAGGAAGTAGGAGTGGGTAAAGATGGGTTTATAATGGAAAGGAGAGGAAATAATAGAAGAAAGGGTGGGGTAAAATTACAATGATAAGTGGTATATAGGATAATATAGGGAATAAAAAGATTAAAATGTTGTTTGTATGAAAAATTTCCTTCATGTTCAATAGATTAGAAGGATTATAAAACTCTTTACCTCAAGTTACCTCAGTTCTCTAGAGTTGATAATTACATACATGAATTGGATTCTAAGTTTTTTTTAAGGAACTTGATCTTTGAAGACCATCCAAGAAATCTAAGTGCTCAAGAAAGATGTTATGATATGAATTCTTGAACTCTAAAAATTGATCAAACCTGAGTGAAATGGAATCTTGGTTGCATGAATGGAACTAAACAATTCATATGAGATGTTAGGAAACTGTTGATATATTTCTTGTTATCATATAGACCTTTTCAAATGATGAAAAATACAAAAATGCATCTACATGCTTTCCAGTACCCACTATGCGGTTCAAGTACCAGAAGAGAAAAGAATTGTTGCTAGAAAAGACTATTGTTTCTCTTGAGATGTTTGTTGGCTGTAAATTTTCTGCAGATTTTGACTTGTACAAAACCATCATATCAACCTTTCCATCATGCACATCTACAACAAATCCAATATCAACATAAATATTCTATAGGAATAGAGATCGAGTGTGGGAACAAAGATCTCCTTTTCAAAAATATTCCTTGTCAATTGTTGACATTCCCCTCTTATTCATAAAAACATGAAAATGATGTTACATTGCACTTTGAGCTGGACCAATAATTATATGCAACATTTATTGAAATTTATTTATTCACTTACTATCCTACCCTACTGGAAAAAGGAAACATTTTATAAAGTGTAGGAGTATTTTTGGTGAAGCCATATGCGTAACAACATTACAAATGTAGCCACATCCAAGTATGACAAATATACCTCAATGGTTGCCTGGACATGAGACGTCAACTGCTCTTGTAGAAATGATGCTAAGAAGTGTTCAGGAATGGAGGGGTACTACATCCCAATGACAGTTTGGAAGCAAGATTTGATTTAATATTTGTCTCCTTGGCTCTCTTTGACTGTCAAATCATGAAGATCTTCTGAGAATCGGTCATCACACTTTGTGTTGCACAAAGGATCTAATGATAAACATGCAAAAAATTCTTTGATATTTGTCTACAATGTCTTCTATTCATATAATGTAGTCCATGATTATTTGATCTCTTTTATATTCTCATAAGTACTAATAGAAGAAACTTTCAGATCCTCTTCATGTAGAATATGTTCATGGATCATCTATTCCTCTACTACTTCTTGAAATCTAGACTCATCCTTGGTAACAATCCTGGAGTGTGGACAAGGATTTGGAAAGATCCTTGCAGGGTTATGTCCTCCTTTGCTCAACAATTGCTTCAAAATATTTTCATTCTTCTGGTTGGTCTACTAATCCATGTCTCACACATAGATTAGTGTATGGGGTTCTTACAAACCATAAACAAGAACTCTAAGAAAATAAATGAAATCTTGCACACCACACAAGACAAATTCCAAATAAGAGCATGTATTCAAACAACTCATGCTACTAAGACCCTAATGTCACCAAGTTCTCTATTGAAAAGATAATTTTTTACCTTTCCATGCATGAATCAAAAATACGGTACACTTACATGAAATGAAACAATGAGGCTTCGAAGAAACTCACGAAAGTGAATGTGTCAATCTATTACACTACATAAAACTCTAAAGTGAGTTCACATTTGTGTCTTACCACTTTTCCTCCCCCAAGTTGCAATTGTAAATAAATTAGACACAAAACAAGAAACTTGTAAAAAAAACATACCTATTCTCTAATCCCCTTAGCATCTCCTCGACACTGACGCAAAAAATGTCATGTTATTTGTATGCATAAATTCCAAACATTAAATCATTAATCCCAGTGCGCAAACTTTGATATGAAAGCACAATAAATGTAGGATCTGAGCCTATCGTGTCCTACCAAAGAAGTGTCGAAAAACTAATTCAAAGCTTATAATGAAATCAAATGGAACACATACCATACTATACCATAGAAACATTACATCTTTGGATGAGGATTACTGAAATTTCATCTTGGCACAAACCAAAAGATTTCCCAAAGGTTTATGTGATCACTCATGAAGCATATCAGTTCTTGAATATTCAGGAACTAATCAGTTTTGATAGAAGACTTCAATTGAAAAACATAACCAATGATTGAAATTATAAATGGAGATAAAAATTGATCTAGCTAACTAAAATTAAATGAAAGAAACACAATGTATGACATCACGGGGGCCCTGCCAAGCTTGGCACACACCATGGGAAATATTTATAGAATAAGTGAGCACTCAAGCACAAGAACCAAACATCAACATTTGATTATCATGGAATGAAATTTAGATATTACAAGTACCCAATAATGGATTCTACTCCCTCTTACAATAATTTTCTCCTCCCCCTTCTCTTTTATATGGATGTGCATATATACAGAGAAGAACAATGGGGTGGATCAAAACTAATTACGTCAAATTAGAACTATCAAAATATAAATAGCTTACAAGATATTATTTATCTTATTTTTGGTGGATCTTAGTTGTAAAGATAACTCAAGATATGATTACAATTTGTTTTTCATAACATGAAAGAGTTGAGAATAGCATGATTCTACCTCCCTGTTGATTGGGTGCATCCATTTGGATGAGACATTGGAGAAGATGACCGAACAAAAATCTTGGAAGATTTGTATTAGCAAAATCATCAATATCTCTCTCATCGAGCACTTTTTGAGGAAACCGCTCACAAATTCGTTGAATGGGCATGTTCTACACAAAACCCATGTCTTAGATTTTCTATTTTAATCTTCACCAACTCATAAGTCATGCGATAAGATCATTGTTGCTAATTTGGTGCATATTTTACTAAGAAAATTTGACCATGGGACAGAGGTTGCCACGTTAGACCTAGGTGAAATATGATGAACACCACACCATGTCGAGGGTCCTAGTGAAAAAACCCAAGTTCCAGAATTTTCCTTGGAGATGCATGGATATGCCAATCATGGAGGTCGAGTACCAGAAGTGAACTATCTTAACGAAAGTGAACTGTGTGTACTAGAAGTGAGCTAATAAAATATGTCATCAGCAAGATTAATCTAAACCCTTTCTAACTTACTAAAAACAAAGGAAATAGTAAATATTAATAACGTCAATCTTGTTAGGCACATTAGTTGCATAAGTATGGGTAGATATGATAATAAGCATATTAATCGAGTGCATGGATAAGGTAAAATGATAAAAAAGGAAACCAACCAATGATGTAAAAGATTTCAAATTAGCAAGCCAATAGATACTGCATGGAATACCTACTAAAAATAGAAAATACCAAAAATATATTATTAGGGTTTGGTCACCTACTAAAAATAGAAAATTCAAAAAATACACATGATCAAGAATATTCAGGATAGGTAAGGTAGTTAGGATAGCAGTCCTCCCGAGAAAGTGGAAAATGGAAAAAATGAGTGTCAGACAACTTATTTGCATAAGTTTTGAACATTAATTATCATTCCGGGGGCGTATGCTTATGAGATGCATATATTGTATGTACATGATCAAATATTATTCCAACAAACTAAGAATTAACTTTACTTGAACTATTACAATGTGAAATAAAATTTTAAACTAGCAAAATAACATAATGGAACTATTCTTATCTAATCTAGGATACCATAGCTTACAAAGGTAGAAACTCTGGTTGTGAGATTTCACACCTCGAATGGATCACACAACGATACTCTCTTAACTTGTGGAGATCAATAATTGGAAAATAATATTCATCATAAATTCATTAACTTGAATCAAACATAAAGACTCTAAGCTAAATTCTTCCAATATAAGGTCCACAAATTCAATGATAGAAAAACATGTTGTAAAGTGTATTTACCTCAACAAGTGGGGGTTCTTTGTAACAAGACTGTGCTAACTACGAATTTTAATAACTAAAAGAACATTTATGCATCTAAGAAAGAAAAGTAAAAGATTCAAGATGTTGAATTCCTTCAATCTAACTATCATAGCCTCATTGGTTGAAAATCATATTGTAGAGTGAATTTGCCTCCACAAGTGATGAGCTATAGTTGTCACAATTTCAATGGTGGAAATGATGATTGTAAAGTGTCAAATCATTTACAACAAAACTTGGATAACTATGAATCTTAAATGACCCGACAAGAGGTGTCTCCCTACAATAGTACTTTGTTTAATTGTGAAGTTTTAATGATTGTAAAGAATATTAAACACACATGTGTTAATAAATTCTAATGATAAAATCCTAAGCCAAACTTAATCCAACCAATCAAAAGACTATTTTGATTTCCTACTGGTTGAAAAATAGGCTATAGTGTTTCCATAAGACTCAATGGTCCAAGGAAGATTGTAGAAATACTATGAGAAACCTTTTTTTAAGTTGTCACTGAAGGATATGATTGATTCCTCACTCTATAACAACAAGATAAAAATTCTTCAATGAAATCCAACCAATGCAACACAAATATAAATCGGATCTAAACTTTTAAATAAAATGATAATGAGAAATAAAAGGAATTCTACAAAACAAAGAAATTGCAAAGAAATGAAAATTCATCCACTAAATTACACTGCTACCACATGAAACAAACATGGGGGCCCTCCAAGATAGCATGTGTACAAACAGACTAAAAACTAAAGGAACTCAGATCACTTTATTAATCAAAAAGTTTTTACAATCTGTAATTCAAAAGTTTTTTGTGTATATCTTCAGATACCCTTATAATCTAGCTTTGGTGAATTTATACAAAATGAAACACAATCAATTAGGATCAAATCTATATCAGAGATTGATAACTAAAAAAACTAATTTCGATTTTATCTGGGTCATTCCATCTGGCATGAGTAATTTGAAAAATGGTCGCAACAAGAAATCTAGTAGAATCCTCTTTGAAGAAATTCCCATAGATCTATCATCAAGAACTTTTTGAGAAATTTACTTGAGTTTCACCTAATTAGGCACATTCTTCTCAAAACCCATGTCACAGAATATCTTGATTCATCTTCATTGATTAAGAATTTGCGTGTAAATATTGATTGTAGGAAATTTATGTGTTTGTTGTTGTGTTATTTTCTTTGTTGGCACTGAGTTGACCAGAGCATTGAATGGACCCTTCTGTTTGATCTCACTTGGACCCAGAGGGAATGTTACCATAGTGTGAAGATGTAAAGTATGCTCCATGTGTCCATATTTCTCAAATCACTCTGCAACCATGTTATCAAATGACGGATTACAGAAACAATTTTTTTTTGGTAATTGTTGGTAAAAGATTCAAAAATTCAATATTTCGACTTATTAAATGAAAATAAAAAATAAAATGATAGATTACCTTATAATCCTTTATTGAGCCTTTATTTATTGGAAATGGATACGGAAAATACCAAAAATAGAGGGAAATGGATTAAAAAGAAGGTATATAAGGTGGTTTTTATACAAAAAAAATATAGTACCAACGTCTCCCCCAGACTTGAACTTTTTCATGTCCCTATGCAAAACAAAATTTTAAAATTTCCTTTCCCTTTGTTTCGAAGTGAATCTATTTCCTTTAAAACAACATCCACATTTGAAGTGGATTTTTTATCCTTCATTTTTTACTTCTTAGATAAAGTTTTGATGTACTTATTCTAAACTTGATCTCTTACTATATTTCTCAACTTTTATCGTTTAGAAGGTTGACCTGTCCCATGAGCCTTTTCCTGAGTAATTTTTTCATTTTCCTCTTTTAGTTTGTTCAACTCTTCCTTTAAGTTGTCATTCTCTTTTATCACCATTGCATTTTTTTTGTATTTAATATCTCATTTTCATCCTTAATATAGCTATCCAAAACCTTCAACTCTGTAACTTCAATCTTCAGCGTCTTCATCTCTTTATTTTTCTTCTTTAGTTGATATTTTAAGTTATGTTCACCCATTTTTTTAAAAGATTCTTTCTTTGAAAAGGAAGTATATGTTGGTAAGTTTTGTTCCTGAGATGTTCTTTTATCATTGTCTACATTTGAAGATACTTTTTTTTTATTGATCATGGTTATATTTCTTTCTTCTCCATGATTTCTATGTACTCATATAACTCTTGTTAGCCCTGATCAAGTTAAGGAGTAGGTTTCCTTTGGTATCATGTCCTTGGCTTCTTTGTTATCTTATCAAAACCTGTATGTCCTTGTTTTATTTACTCTTTTCTCTTGTTAAATTTT
>ML802781.1:142029-162033 GCA_009831015.1 Picea engelmannii
CATATTGTGCTCTATTTTCCTAAGCTACAAGAACTTGTTGTCCCTTGTGCACATCCGATATCAAGGCCACTATGTTCATATGTTCGGTGGAAAATTTGAAATTAGGAAGGATTTTGACAACATGGTTGTCATGACTAGAATGGAAGATGGAACACTTCTGAAGTAGAAAGGGAAATTTGTGTGTGCACATAATTTTTCATACCTCTCTCATCACGATGAAGGTATAATTCCATCTAGTCTTTTGTGGCATGCTAGATTTGGTCATATTAATTATAATAGTCTTTGTTTGTTGAAAAAGAATGGTGTTTCTGTTTTGCCTACTATTCCTGCAAAATTAAAGTAATGTGATACTTGTATCCTTGGAAAGAATAAAAAACAATCATTTTATGGATTTGCTTCCAAATCATGTAGAAAAATTGAAATGATTCATTCTTATTTGTATGTACCTTTGCATGTTCCTTCTAAAAATGGAAATAGATATATCATGACTTTTATTGATGATTACAACATGATTTCTTGGGTGTAATTCCTAAAAGAAAAATCATAATCCTTTGAAACTTTTTAAAATTTTCCTTTATGGATTCAAAATGAAGCTCAGTCTCATATTGGCTCTCTTTGCACTGATAATCGAAGTGTTGAGAACACACTTACACTGAGAGGGGGGGTGAATCAGTACAATAATTTTTTAAACTTTTCCAAACATTCATCAACCATAAGAAAACAATCACATATGAGATATATTAACTATAGAACGTGGAAGACAAGATTTACGTGGAAACCCTTTCGGGAGAAAACCATGAAAATATTATTTATAATACTTTGTAGGAATCAACCTATTTTTACAAATATTTGTAGGAACCAACCTACTGGAAACACAAATACTAGCCACTGGTAAAAATATTTGTAGGAAAAAATCTACTCTTACATGTCTTTGCAGACACTAATCTACTAGAGACACCAATCCCCACTGCTAAGCACCAACTTAGCAAGAGACACCAATATCTTATAGGTATTTGTAAACACCAATCTACTGGAGATACAAATCCCCTCCACTAATAATAATATTAGCAAAATACACCAATCTCTTATACATCTTCATAGACACCAATCTACTGGAGACACCAATCCCCACCGCTAAGCACCAACTTAGAAAGAGACACCAATCTCTGAGCTACACCAACCTTCATCTAGTATCATTGTTATTTATGCCTTCACTAGGTCTGTTATTTATGCTTTTTCCTTTATAAGGTATACTCACTACTTCTACATTTACCAAGTTTTCTCACTACTTCTTCCTTTACCATGTCTAACCAAAATTTGAATTTCCAAATGGAAACTTTCTTAAATATTTTTGTTTTGATCCTCTTCCCAAGAATGAACTTGTATAGAATATATTGTATCCAATTTTGAAAATATATTTCTAAAATTTTTACCTAAATTACTTCTATATGTATCCTATGTTCTCTAAAACTTTCACAGATTGAAGAGTCCCAAAAAATAATTTATAGTGAAAATGCCAAACTGACCCGTCTGAAACTAATCTTAGGACCATTCAGAAACCCTAAATTCCATAGAGCATAATCTCATAAAGTACATTGAACCAAGGTACAAATTTTTTACCTAAGGTACTTTTGTATGTCTCCTATGTTATGTAAAAAATTTCATAGTCTGAAGAGTCCCAGAAAATAAGTTGTAGTGAAAATGTTAGACTATCATGTTTGAAACTGATCTCAGGAGCATTTAAGAACCCTAACTTCTACAGGGAATATATATGAATTTGTATAAAAAAAATTCATATAAAATTTTTACCACGTGTACACCAATATCCCTCCTCCATGTCTGAAAAAATTCATGGTCCGAAACATCCCAAAAAATAAGTTATAGATAAAGTTCCACGCTGACCTCTTTGAAACTTATTTTAGGAGCATTTGAGAACCCCAACTTCCACAAGGAATATCTCTTAAAGTAGAGAGAACCAACATCTGAAATTTTTATCACATGTACATGAAGATTTCTCCTCCATTGCTTCAAACTTTCAAGGTATGAAATGTCTCATAACATAAGTTATCATGAAAATTCCAAGATTACCTTAAACTAATTTCACAACTCTTCCCTATTGGAATGATATTCAATCTTTTTTCGTCCATTTTTCACACACTAACTTTCTCTTAGTAATTTATCTTTTTATACTTTTTCATAACCCTTCATGAAGGGATATTTCCATTAATTAAATAATCAATTTCCAATACCATGGGAAAATACCCCAAAACCATGGGTTTGAAACGACCATTTCAATTTTTACTTTTTCACATGCACCCCTTTTGGGAAATGTTGTTTGTATTGTAGTTCCATAATATGAAATTAATGATATCATTAAACCTTTGAAATCAATGACAATAATTCCAACAATCTCCACCTTTGTCATTGATGGAAATACTACAATGAAACACATATTCCACCAAGCACATAAAGAATTCTCCCCTGTCTGTAACTCTCCCCCTATTTGCAACTCTCCTAATAATAGAAATAATTACCCCCCTATCTACAACTCTCGCCCTTTGAAATCATTGGAAAAGGGATGCTTCCCATGCACCTGTGCTTATCCTTAAGAACTTAGTGTCTTGATGATATGGATATTACTCCCAATTGCATGTCTTTTAATTTGTTCTAAATGAAAAAACTACTCAAAACACAATAATGAAACACTCCTGAAGAATTATAAACATTGTCACCAACAACATAATATAATCAATCTCTAACAATCCAAACAGTCTCCATATCCAACATAAGAAGTAGTACATCTCCAACAATAGTCAAATATGATTCAATCAGTATCAGAAAATCTAAGTAGATTCAACAAGAAACATTCAAGTCAACATTGCATATCAAAACATTCAAGAATTACCCCCCTTGAGGGATCAATAAGTAGCAACAATAGTTCTCGTTGAAAGTTCCAGTCAACGAACAACCTAGTCGAAACTTAGTCAACAAATACTTAGTCGAAACTCCAATAGACTGTAATGCCAGGTCAATCCTTGATCAACCACATCCAAATAAATCATCAGTAAGTAAGAGGAATGATGCATGACTATACAACCAATGATACACAATGATATGCAATCCTCAAACATTTGGTCAAATGATTCCACGATCATCCATCAATACAACCACAATCTATCCTAGTAGTTAGCATTGGTCCACAGTTCTGTGTTCCTCATATTGTCTACAAAGATATGAAAGGATGATTGAAATTCCTTCAATTTTTATGGTGAGGATGATGATAGAGCACAATTTTTTTTGTTGGATGATCAGAGGAAGTAGGATCAAGATCAGATTCACTTACATGAGTAGACCAACCCAACATATTAGCAATAATGTCATATGTAACAACATGCTCAAAATATGTCATGTGAGGAATAGGTAAATCATTGATATGTTTATAAAAATCAATAGTAGGTTGTTCTTCTGGAAAACTAGTCTAAACTCCACCTACAAGAATAAAACTTCTTTGGTTGTAGCAAGGCCAAGTGAAGATAGGGAGGAAATAACAACAACTTATCCAATATCAATATTAATGAATGGAGACCTTTGAAAATTGATGATATCATAGTATTTCAATACTCTTTTAAAAATCCAATCTTCTATTCAAATTAATAGTTGTTTTCTCTAGTTCCTTTCTTAGGAAACAATTTCAGATTCTAGTTCTTTGCAATTTTCTTAATTTTTCTTCAACTGAATTCTCACCACTTCTTCTATCCTTCTTTATTATTCTAATTGAACCTTTAGGTTCATGATATTTTTTCTATTTCTTCAAGTATTTGTAACATTTTTTCTTTTGAATCACGATCCCCTTCTATAGGATTAAACCACATGCCAAGATCTAATTATGAGTAGGAAATACTATACTAGTTAATTAGAAAAGAAAGAGAGGAGAGAGAAAAATAGAAACAATATTCACACATAAGAGACTAAGAAACCAAATCGAATCACATTGTATTAATCCTTGATCGTGAGTAAAATATATAGAACTCTCTATAAGAGGAGTAATTTTCACTAGGTTAGGGTTCCCATTTGCATGCTCAAGTAAAAAAAGAAACCACTCCAACTTGTAGCAGTTAACTAAAGTCAAAAGTTGCTAATAATAAGGAAAGGTCAAAATATAGGTGTGAAATCAAGTGAGAACTCTACATGAAGTCAACATGCAGTCCACAATAGAAAAACTCTCCTAGAATAAGAATTTAGAGTCCAAGAATAGAACTAAAGTCCTAACTGAGAGAGAATTTCATAAATATGGAAAGTTACTAAAATAGGTAAATAAATGAAATAGGTTATGTCCAAGAATAATATGGGTAATGTGCACTTCATTAAGAGGCCATTAATATCTAGAACAAGTTCAAATTAGGTGTTATGCCACTTATCCAATCACTACCCAATCACCACTATGTGGATATTGTTGGGTTATTTATATGCATAAATTTCAAACATTAAATCATCAATCCGAGAGCATAAAATTTGAGATGCAAGCATAGGAAATGAATGATTAGAGCCTATCATGTCCTACCAAAGAAGTATTAGAAAACTATTTCAAATCTTAGAATGAAATCAAACGGAACACAAACCAGACTATACCACAGAAACATTACATCTTTGGATGAGGATTAATGAAATGTTGTCATGGCACAAACCAGAGGCTTTCCCAAAGGTTTTTTTTGATAACTCATGAAGCAAATTATTTTTTCGGTCTTCAACAATAATTAGCTTTTGTAGAAGACTTCAAATGAAAAACATAACTAACAATTGAAATGTTAAATGGAGATAAAAATTGGTCTAGTTAAGTAAAAGTAAATGAAAGAAACACAACATATGCTAGAATGGGGGCCCTACCATGCTTGGCACATGTCATGGGAAATATTTACAGACTAAGTGAGCACTCAAGAAAAGTAATAGAATATCATCATTTGATTACCATGGAATGAAATTTAGAGATTACAAGTACCCAAGAATGGATTCTACTCCCTCTTACAATAATTTTCTCCTCCCCCTTTTATGTTCTATGGTTGTGAATATATACAAAGAAGAGCAATGGGGTGGATCAAAACTAATTCCCTCAGATCAGAACTATCAAAATACAAATAGCTTACAATATATTTTTTATCTCATTTTTTGTGGATATTGGTTGTAGAGATAACTCAAGATCTGATTACAAATCATTTTTCATAACATGACAGAGATGAGAATAGATTGATTTATCCTTCTTGCTGACTGGGCACATCCAATTGGCTAAAACATTGGAGAAGACAATTGCAATATAAAATATAGAAATATTTTTCTTAGAAATCATCCATATCTCCCTCACCATGCACTTCTTAAGGAAACCGGTTGCAAATTCATTGAATGGGTGTGTTCTACACAAAACCCATGTCTTAGATTTTCTAGATTCATCTTCATCATCTTAGAAATTGCAAAAGAATATCATTGTTTCTAATTTGACACATATTTGACTGAGAACATTTGACCATAGGTTAGATTTTTCCACATTTGACGTAGGTGCAATATGATGAACACCACAGCACTTCAAGGATCCCGATGAGAAAACCCAAGTTCCAAAATTTTCCCTGGAGATGTGTAGATCTTTCTATCATGGAGGTCGGGTATCGAAAGTGAACTAAGAACATATGTCTTCAACAAGATTAGTCTAATCCATTTCTAACTTACTAAAAACAAAGGAAATTGTAAATATTAACAACATCAAGCTTGTTAGGCACATTAGCTTCATAAGAATGGGTAGATATGATAATAGGCATAGTAATCAGGTGCAAGGATAAGGTAAAACTATAAAAAAGGAGACCATTTAATGATGTAAAAGATTTCAAATTAGCAATCCAACATCTCCCCCACTCCTGAGGGTTTTCATGTCCTCATGCCAATAAAGGATCCAAAGACCATTTTTTCTCAGAATCTTTTTACTGTAAAATCCTCCCAATATTTTCCAACTTTACTTCCATATCTAATGTCTACTACAGAATATGTTTCAAATTTTGTTTTCGTTGATTCAATCTCAATAATATATATTTTCACTGCTATATTTTCCTCGGAATCTTCACCTAAATTGTCATAAATGCATCCTCTATATTGTTCATACTTCCAATGAAGACCAACAGTACAAAATGCATTTTGAGTTGTACATTGTTGAATGTTAAAGGTCCATGCATCATCACACATGAACATGTGGTGATTTAAGATCACTCCAAAGGAGCATGGATAATTGTAGCCATCAAAATGAGCATTTAAACAACAACAAAAAAACAACCAATGTATATTTCATTTTGTCTTCTATTATGAAAAACACACTACCTCCATGAATCATATATTTTTTATTTAAAGTCAAGATTGCTTGAATATTAGACAATGCACCCCTATAATCTTGAAGAGCCAAATAAAATCAGGCTTAGAGCTCTAGGAAATCAAGTGTCAACTTGAAACTTAAACGCGAGTGATTTATGTCAATGTAGCATGTGCACTCTACTCTCTCATTAATATTGCAACTCAATACATAAATGGATATGTAAGAGTTGGATCCAATGCTATTGCTCTTTCCAAGTCTATCCATTTTTCTTTCCCATAACAATATAAATACCTTTATTAGTACATCCAACCTAACTACTTACAGGAAAATAATATAGTACTTATTTCATTATAGGATACGTGCTTATATCCTCATACTTTGCTCTTGCAAATCCTGCATGAGAGTAAGCATGGCCTTCTTTTACAACTACATTGAATAACCTTTTGGCCTCATCATACTCTCTTCTTACAAGTATAACACAACCCAGCGGATGGACAACCAATGCTTTTTGTCTACTAGTCATCACACACTCTCTTAAGAATTCTAGGGAAAATGGTGATTTATTTGATTTTAGATCACCCTTGATAGAAACATTACTTAATAAATAATACAAAGAAAATGAAGCACTACCTTCCAGTATTGACCTCTTATGCATGTCACTATTGTAAAAGAGTTTTGCAACTTGTTCATGATGTAAAGAATAAGGAAGTTCACACAAATTACATGTAGGTGGGATGCCACAAGAACTTGAGAACCCTCTTACAAACCATATTTCATAAAATTTATTGCATCCTATTCACTATGAATAAAATATGATAGAATTTTGTCACAAGCATCCTTTAATTTCTCACAACAAAACCTCCTTGCAAAAACCAAGATATCTAACAAGACATTCGGTGACAGATCATCACTTAGTCTACCCATTTCACTAAATTTATAAATGGAACACATGCCTCTTGCAAAAATACCATTATCAGAAAAATGTATATCTCTTTTTCATAATTCTATGAAACATCCATTCAACATGGCATGAAAGGGAGCAGACATTATGGAAATTTTCTTCGCATTACATACTATTTCATCCTTTCCATTGTGGAAGACAATGATATCTAGGAAAAAAAAGGATATGAAGTAGAGCCACCTTGGAGTGGAGGTTCCTGGTTTTTTGAAATGGAACAGTATGAGGAATCATTTGAAGCATCTTTTGGTGAAAATTCTGAAATAATATCCAAGGGAGTAAATTTTTGCATGCATTTTCTACACTGAGAAAGTGAGTCACTAATCATATCCTCCCCTCATTTCTCATTTTTCATCTAAGCTACATAAAATATTCTCATGAATAGTACTAGCATGTTTCCATACAAATTGGAGACTCGACTGGAGCGATTTCACTTCATCAAACCCCCTGAAAACTTGAGATTGCAATAAATAAAGGTCTAACTTTCCATGGTTGGAAGGAGCATCAAGTTCTTGATGAATCTGAGCCAACACTTCTACATAATAATGTGGTTTGAAATTCGACTCTATGGGAGGTTTTGTAAAAGGAAGAAGGATCAGAGCATGACATTAACATGAGATTGGAGAATTAGAGGCTAGAAGAACACTATACATATGCTAGCTTGCAGTTTCCACATACTACTCCAATTTTCCCAACACAACAACAACTATAATAATAAAGTACATCATAAAAACAAGGATTGTTGTACTAGAACATACAATCTATGAAAAAATATATAATGTAGAAGGGTCTCATGGAGGTGCAGCATAAACTTCAAGCTTGTATGCCTCAAACCCCACCAATATCTCCGAGGAAATAGTGGAAGTAACTTACTAATACCAATAACAAGCTTAGAATGGAAATGTTG
The DNA here is from genome assembly GCA_009831015.1 of Picea engelmannii. Lineage (NCBI taxonomy): Eukaryota > Viridiplantae > Streptophyta > Pinopsida > Pinales > Pinaceae > Picea > Picea engelmannii. Next base: position 150,241 of record ML802781.1, read on the forward strand.
AAGGAAAGTTGTAAATTACTACAAGAATTCAATATTGTTGATGTTGACAGAAGGACAAAGGAAGAAACAATGCTAAATTTCCAAGGTATAAATCAGAAGTTCATGGTTAATGATAATATTACAAGGAAGTAGGAGTGGGTAAAGATGGGTTTATAATGGAAAGGAGAGGAAATAATAGAAGAAAGGGTGGGGTAAAATTACAATGATAAGTGGTATATAGGATAATATAGGGAATAAAAAGATTAAAATGTTGTTTGTATGAAAAATTTCCTTCATGTTCAATAGATTAGAAGGATTATAAAACTCTTTACCTCAAGTTACCTCAGTTCTCTAGAGTTGATAATTACATACATGAATTGGATTCTAAGTTTTTTTTAAGGAACTTGATCTTTGAAGACCATCCAAGAAATCTAAGTGCTCAAGAAAGATGTTATGATATGAATTCTTGAACTCTAAAAATTGATCAAACCTGAGTGAAATGGAATCTTGGTTGCATGAATGGAACTAAACAATTCATATGAGATGTTAGGAAACTGTTGATATATTTCTTGTTATCATATAGACCTTTTCAAATGATGAAAAATACAAAAATGCATCTACATGCTTTCCAGTACCCACTATGCGGTTCAAGTACCAGAAGAGAAAAGAATTGTTGCTAGAAAAGACTATTGTTTCTCTTGAGATGTTTGTTGGCTGTAAATTTTCTGCAGATTTTGACTTGTACAAAACCATCATATCAACCTTTCCATCATGCACATCTACAACAAATCCAATATCAACATAAATATTCTATAGGAATAGAGATCGAGTGTGGGAACAAAGATCTCCTTTTCAAAAATATTCCTTGTCAATTGTTGACATTCCCCTCTTATTCATAAAAACATGAAAATGATGTTACATTGCACTTTGAGCTGGACCAATAATTATATGCAACATTTATTGAAATTTATTTATTCACTTACTATCCTACCCTACTGGAAAAAGGAAACATTTTATAAAGTGTAGGAGTATTTTTGGTGAAGCCATATGCGTAACAACATTACAAATGTAGCCACATCCAAGTATGACAAATATACCTCAATGGTTGCCTGGACATGAGACGTCAACTGCTCTTGTAGAAATGATGCTAAGAAGTGTTCAGGAATGGAGGGGTACTACATCCCAATGACAGTTTGGAAGCAAGATTTGATTTAATATTTGTCTCCTTGGCTCTCTTTGACTGTCAAATCATGAAGATCTTCTGAGAATCGGTCATCACACTTTGTGTTGCACAAAGGATCTAATGATAAACATGCAAAAAATTCTTTGATATTTGTCTACAATGTCTTCTATTCATATAATGTAGTCCATGATTATTTGATCTCTTTTATATTCTCATAAGTACTAATAGAAGAAACTTTCAGATCCTCTTCATGTAGAATATGTTCATGGATCATCTATTCCTCTACTACTTCTTGAAATCTAGACTCATCCTTGGTAACAATCCTGGAGTGTGGACAAGGATTTGGAAAGATCCTTGCAGGGTTATGTCCTCCTTTGCTCAACAATTGCTTCAAAATATTTTCATTCTTCTGGTTGGTCTACTAATCCATGTCTCACACATAGATTAGTGTATGGGGTTCTTACAAACCATAAACAAGAACTCTAAGAAAATAAATGAAATCTTGCACACCACACAAGACAAATTCCAAATAAGAGCATGTATTCAAACAACTCATGCTACTAAGACCCTAATGTCACCAAGTTCTCTATTGAAAAGATAATTTTTTACCTTTCCATGCATGAATCAAAAATACGGTACACTTACATGAAATGAAACAATGAGGCTTCGAAGAAACTCACGAAAGTGAATGTGTCAATCTATTACACTACATAAAACTCTAAAGTGAGTTCACATTTGTGTCTTACCACTTTTCCTCCCCCAAGTTGCAATTGTAAATAAATTAGACACAAAACAAGAAACTTGTAAAAAAAACATACCTATTCTCTAATCCCCTTAGCATCTCCTCGACACTGACGCAAAAAATGTCATGTTATTTGTATGCATAAATTCCAAACATTAAATCATTAATCCCAGTGCGCAAACTTTGATATGAAAGCACAATAAATGTAGGATCTGAGCCTATCGTGTCCTACCAAAGAAGTGTCGAAAAACTAATTCAAAGCTTATAATGAAATCAAATGGAACACATACCATACTATACCATAGAAACATTACATCTTTGGATGAGGATTACTGAAATTTCATCTTGGCACAAACCAAAAGATTTCCCAAAGGTTTATGTGATCACTCATGAAGCATATCAGTTCTTGAATATTCAGGAACTAATCAGTTTTGATAGAAGACTTCAATTGAAAAACATAACCAATGATTGAAATTATAAATGGAGATAAAAATTGATCTAGCTAACTAAAATTAAATGAAAGAAACACAATGTATGACATCACGGGGGCCCTGCCAAGCTTGGCACACACCATGGGAAATATTTATAGAATAAGTGAGCACTCAAGCACAAGAACCAAACATCAACATTTGATTATCATGGAATGAAATTTAGATATTACAAGTACCCAATAATGGATTCTACTCCCTCTTACAATAATTTTCTCCTCCCCCTTCTCTTTTATATGGATGTGCATATATACAGAGAAGAACAATGGGGTGGATCAAAACTAATTACGTCAAATTAGAACTATCAAAATATAAATAGCTTACAAGATATTATTTATCTTATTTTTGGTGGATCTTAGTTGTAAAGATAACTCAAGATATGATTACAATTTGTTTTTCATAACATGAAAGAGTTGAGAATAGCATGATTCTACCTCCCTGTTGATTGGGTGCATCCATTTGGATGAGACATTGGAGAAGATGACCGAACAAAAATCTTGGAAGATTTGTATTAGCAAAATCATCAATATCTCTCTCATCGAGCACTTTTTGAGGAAACCGCTCACAAATTCGTTGAATGGGCATGTTCTACACAAAACCCATGTCTTAGATTTTCTATTTTAATCTTCACCAACTCATAAGTCATGCGATAAGATCATTGTTGCTAATTTGGTGCATATTTTACTAAGAAAATTTGACCATGGGACAGAGGTTGCCACGTTAGACCTAGGTGAAATATGATGAACACCACACCATGTCGAGGGTCCTAGTGAAAAAACCCAAGTTCCAGAATTTTCCTTGGAGATGCATGGATATGCCAATCATGGAGGTCGAGTACCAGAAGTGAACTATCTTAACGAAAGTGAACTGTGTGTACTAGAAGTGAGCTAATAAAATATGTCATCAGCAAGATTAATCTAAACCCTTTCTAACTTACTAAAAACAAAGGAAATAGTAAATATTAATAACGTCAATCTTGTTAGGCACATTAGTTGCATAAGTATGGGTAGATATGATAATAAGCATATTAATCGAGTGCATGGATAAGGTAAAATGATAAAAAAGGAAACCAACCAATGATGTAAAAGATTTCAAATTAGCAAGCCAATAGATACTGCATGGAATACCTACTAAAAATAGAAAATACCAAAAATATATTATTAGGGTTTGGTCACCTACTAAAAATAGAAAATTCAAAAAATACACATGATCAAGAATATTCAGGATAGGTAAGGTAGTTAGGATAGCAGTCCTCCCGAGAAAGTGGAAAATGGAAAAAATGAGTGTCAGACAACTTATTTGCATAAGTTTTGAACATTAATTATCATTCCGGGGGCGTATGCTTATGAGATGCATATATTGTATGTACATGATCAAATATTATTCCAACAAACTAAGAATTAACTTTACTTGAACTATTACAATGTGAAATAAAATTTTAAACTAGCAAAATAACATAATGGAACTATTCTTATCTAATCTAGGATACCATAGCTTACAAAGGTAGAAACTCTGGTTGTGAGATTTCACACCTCGAATGGATCACACAACGATACTCTCTTAACTTGTGGAGATCAATAATTGGAAAATAATATTCATCATAAATTCATTAACTTGAATCAAACATAAAGACTCTAAGCTAAATTCTTCCAATATAAGGTCCACAAATTCAATGATAGAAAAACATGTTGTAAAGTGTATTTACCTCAACAAGTGGGGGTTCTTTGTAACAAGACTGTGCTAACTACGAATTTTAATAACTAAAAGAACATTTATGCATCTAAGAAAGAAAAGTAAAAGATTCAAGATGTTGAATTCCTTCAATCTAACTATCATAGCCTCATTGGTTGAAAATCATATTGTAGAGTGAATTTGCCTCCACAAGTGATGAGCTATAGTTGTCACAATTTCAATGGTGGAAATGATGATTGTAAAGTGTCAAATCATTTACAACAAAACTTGGATAACTATGAATCTTAAATGACCCGACAAGAGGTGTCTCCCTACAATAGTACTTTGTTTAATTGTGAAGTTTTAATGATTGTAAAGAATATTAAACACACATGTGTTAATAAATTCTAATGATAAAATCCTAAGCCAAACTTAATCCAACCAATCAAAAGACTATTTTGATTTCCTACTGGTTGAAAAATAGGCTATAGTGTTTCCATAAGACTCAATGGTCCAAGGAAGATTGTAGAAATACTATGAGAAACCTTTTTTTAAGTTGTCACTGAAGGATATGATTGATTCCTCACTCTATAACAACAAGATAAAAATTCTTCAATGAAATCCAACCAATGCAACACAAATATAAATCGGATCTAAACTTTTAAATAAAATGATAATGAGAAATAAAAGGAATTCTACAAAACAAAGAAATTGCAAAGAAATGAAAATTCATCCACTAAATTACACTGCTACCACATGAAACAAACATGGGGGCCCTCCAAGATAGCATGTGTACAAACAGACTAAAAACTAAAGGAACTCAGATCACTTTATTAATCAAAAAGTTTTTACAATCTGTAATTCAAAAGTTTTTTGTGTATATCTTCAGATACCCTTATAATCTAGCTTTGGTGAATTTATACAAAATGAAACACAATCAATTAGGATCAAATCTATATCAGAGATTGATAACTAAAAAAACTAATTTCGATTTTATCTGGGTCATTCCATCTGGCATGAGTAATTTGAAAAATGGTCGCAACAAGAAATCTAGTAGAATCCTCTTTGAAGAAATTCCCATAGATCTATCATCAAGAACTTTTTGAGAAATTTACTTGAGTTTCACCTAATTAGGCACATTCTTCTCAAAACCCATGTCACAGAATATCTTGATTCATCTTCATTGATTAAGAATTTGCGTGTAAATATTGATTGTAGGAAATTTATGTGTTTGTTGTTGTGTTATTTTCTTTGTTGGCACTGAGTTGACCAGAGCATTGAATGGACCCTTCTGTTTGATCTCACTTGGACCCAGAGGGAATGTTACCATAGTGTGAAGATGTAAAGTATGCTCCATGTGTCCATATTTCTCAAATCACTCTGCAACCATGTTATCAAATGACGGATTACAGAAACAATTTTTTTTTGGTAATTGTTGGTAAAAGATTCAAAAATTCAATATTTCGACTTATTAAATGAAAATAAAAAATAAAATGATAGATTACCTTATAATCCTTTATTGAGCCTTTATTTATTGGAAATGGATACGGAAAATACCAAAAATAGAGGGAAATGGATTAAAAAGAAGGTATATAAGGTGGTTTTTATACAAAAAAAATATAGTACCAACGTCTCCCCCAGACTTGAACTTTTTCATGTCCCTATGCAAAACAAAATTTTAAAATTTCCTTTCCCTTTGTTTCGAAGTGAATCTATTTCCTTTAAAACAACATCCACATTTGAAGTGGATTTTTTATCCTTCATTTTTTACTTCTTAGATAAAGTTTTGATGTACTTATTCTAAACTTGATCTCTTACTATATTTCTCAACTTTTATCGTTTAGAAGGTTGACCTGTCCCATGAGCCTTTTCCTGAGTAATTTTTTCATTTTCCTCTTTTAGTTTGTTCAACTCTTCCTTTAAGTTGTCATTCTCTTTTATCACCATTGCATTTTTTTTGTATTTAATATCTCATTTTCATCCTTAATATAGCTATCCAAAACCTTCAACTCTGTAACTTCAATCTTCAGCGTCTTCATCTCTTTATTTTTCTTCTTTAGTTGATATTTTAAGTTATGTTCACCCATTTTTTTAAAAGATTCTTTCTTTGAAAAGGAAGTATATGTTGGTAAGTTTTGTTCCTGAGATGTTCTTTTATCATTGTCTACATTTGAAGATACTTTTTTTTTATTGATCATGGTTATATTTCTTTCTTCTCCATGATTTCTATGTACTCATATAACTCTTGTTAGCCCTGATCAAGTTAAGGAGTAGGTTTCCTTTGGTATCATGTCCTTGGCTTCTTTGTTATCTTATCAAAACCTGTATGTCCTTGTTTTATTTACTCTTTTCTCTTGTTAAATTTTCTTTTCATTTTTAATGGCATTGTAGATCTTGTTATTTCTTTACTTGTCTCCTTCTTCCTCTTTTTTTTTATCTTGCTTGTTTTTGTTTTTGTTTTGGTCTATCAGAAATTTCATGTTTCCCATATTTTTCTTGAGAGATGTTTCTTGATGCATGTTCTATGGAATCTTCGGTGACTTTATCAGTATCTTCAAAACCATTATTTGCCAAGAATTTTGACCATCATATGCCCTATTTTGAAAGATCATGTTTCACTATCAACTGAATGAGATCTTGAATAAAAAAGAGATCTTTCAATATTTTTATTTTGTCTCTGAATTGATTTCACCATTTTGGTTAGGTTTCTCAACAAATAATATGGCATATTCAAAGGCTTTTCATTCTTCAAATTCATTAATAATCTAATATGATAAAGAAAAAATAAACTGAATATGCCTTCACATGTAACAATTTTCTTAAGGAGAAATGTTAGGTCCTTCCAAGGATCTTTGAGCCATATCCTGGGAACCCAAGATGCCAACTCTAACATCCGTATGTTCCTTAACATGCATGGTGTCCAATATTTTGTAATTGTAGGTTTGTTTTTAAACCACTTTTCTCTTGTTTGAGGAAAGCTTATGATTTCAGATAACAAATTTTCATAGATATGAAAAATAAAGGTTTCCTACCTGGTCGCATTCACCATTAAAGCTTTGGAAAAATTCCCTGGTTACCTCTATGTTATTCCCCTTTAAATTTCCAAACAAATTAATCCATCCAGTTCTCGACAATTGTGGCAAAATGTTGGAAAACTTATTTTCATAAGTTTTGAACATTAATTATCAATTCCGAGGCATAAGCTTATGAGATGCAAGAACTATATGTGCAGGATCAAATCTTATTCCAAAAAAGTAAGAATTGAGTTTACTTGAACTATTAAAATGTGAAATGAAATTCTAAACTAGCAAAATTATAGAATGAAACTATTCTTAGCCAATATATATTGCCACATCTTACAAAGGTAGAAAATTTGGTTGTGAGAAATCATGCCTTGAATGGCTCACAAAACAATACTCTATTTACTTGTGGAGTGTTAAGCCCTAATATTGGCTCATTACCCCTTAATTAGGGCATATTACATTAGTAATTTTATTTTATTTATGTCGGCTTTATTCCATTAGTTGTAATTATACCTCCTAGTCTCCTATATATACCAATGAGACATTTTCATTTGGATTCATCTGGTACTTGAATATTTAAGTGGGGTGAAAGGAGGTTTCCCCCTTGAAGAGGCTTATTATCTGAAATTATGTCTTTTTCAAGGCATTGAGTACTTTTTCTGAGGTTTTTCTATGCTATATTGATATTTAGTTCTTAACATATGGTATCAGAGCTCAAGGTCTTGGGGTTTCGCTCTTACAACTGAGACACATTGGAATTTTTGCTATAACTTTTTTTCTACAATGTTTCAGAAGGAACGACTTGGAGAATATTTAGTATATGGATAAAGGTACGTTGGGTTAAAATTTCATCTCCCGAGGCCTTATACTTTCATAGATATAGCCTATACAAGATAGGGTTTTGGAATAATCCGGAAATGAGTCATTGCAGAATTTTCACTATAAAAAAAATTTTGTAATGTTTCAAACCCTGAACTATGGTTACTATTCAAAAAAAATAGTAAGGTACCTTTGGTTAAACTTTTAGCTTCTGGGTCATCTTAAATTTGTAGATACACCTTGTGTAACATAGGGTATATGACTAGTCTCAAGAAGGTGTTCCAGGTAAAACAATCATAACTTCTTGCTAGAGTATCCAAATTGAGTGGGACCTGTTTCATTGGATCATGGATAGTATTTAGTATTTCAGGTATGAGTTTCCAAATTTATATCAATTATTTTGTGCGGGGAACGCTATACAAGTGAGATCTCCTGGAAAGGCCAAAAATCGACAGGTTGTGGGGAAGTTACCATAAATTCCACTTGGCACATCCAATTTTGATCAGACCTGTGGAATTGCAGAGAAGAAATATCATAGAACTACATGAAAGAAAGTTTTGTACCCAGAAGGGCCAAAACTTGGGAGATACAACAGAAGAAATATTTTCTAGCAGAACCACCTCAAAATCAAGGTTCAAAAGTGATACTTGGCCAACATGCCACCCAAAAAGGGAACTTCGACACCAAATAAGCCTCCAGAAAATCCTACTTGGACTCTTGATGAAGGTGAAGAAATGCGTAGGGACATAAATGATTTACAAAATAAGATAGTAACAAAGTATGAACAATAAGAGATGGAAGCTAAGTTGGAGGCAAAGATGGATGGTTTAAAAGAGGAGATCATGGAAGTATTGAAAAATTTTGTAACAGAGAAGACACCTAAAAGTGAAAATACATCCCATGAAATTCATGATGAGGACATAAGGAAGGTGAATCAAGAATGGAGAAACTCCAACTTTGGGTTGAAGACCAACCACGTTCCTAAGATCGATATGAGGAAGTTTGATGGCAAGGACCCAATCACATGGATACTTTAGATGGAGCAATTCTTTGATCTACATAATGTGCCACATACACAAAAGGTACAAATTTCTTCTTTATATTTAGAACCTAATCAATTTGTATGGTATCAATGGCTTTGTTCTTGCAAATCACTCGTCACTTGAACAATTTTCATAGAAGAAATGATAGCACACTATGAGGATACAAGGAGCAATACCTTCATTAACCAATTGATAAATCTCAAGCAAAAGGGTTCAGTTACCGAGCACATTGAGAACTTCCAAAGATTGAATATAAAGGTAACCGATATGAGCACTTGATTGATGCCTTCATAAGAACTTTAAAGGATAACATTCAACATGAGGTTCTCCTTTGGGAACCCAAATCATTGGAGAATGCATTTAAGGTGGCAAGAAATGTTGAAAGTAAAAATATGGCTATGGCTACTAGAAGGACCAATCCTAACATATATAGAGAGAACAATGATCCTTCTTCTAAAACACCTCAACCTACAAGGTTGAAACCTCAACAATTGGAGGAAATGAAAGAAAAAGGTTTATGCTTTAATTGTGACAACAAGTACAGTAAGGGACATAAGTGTGGTGAGAAGAAATTATTCTACATAGATTGTGAAGAGGAAGAAGAAGAAGAAGAACCATCTCAAGATGAAAACATAGAAGCAATTTCGTCTGAAGAGTTGACTCCCATGATATCGTGTAATGCATTGGATGGAATTATCACTCCTCAAACCCTCAATATCAAAGGATACATCAAAAAGAAAAAGGTAATAGTCCTAATTGATTCTAGCAATACTCATAATTTCATTCACTATAAATTAGCCAAAGCTCTCAATTGCTTTGTATATCCAGCGCCAGAGTTTCAAGTAATGATTGCAGATTGAGAAACTATCAATTGCTCATGAAAATGAAATAAGATCAATATTACTATGGGGAAATATGTAATGAATAGTACAATGATTGCTATACCCATGGGTGGTGCAGATGTTGTACTAGGAATCCAATGGTTACAATAATTAAGAACTGTGACTTTTAATTTTCAAGAACTTTTCATGAAATTTTCATTGGAAGGAAAAGAAATTGAGTTAAGAGGTATCACAGGGAAACCCGGTAAGGTGATAATCTCTAATGGCATGACAAAATTATTGAAAACGAGGCATCAAGGCATTATTGCACAACTATGCTCACTAGATGTTCAAACATCTAAGCCATCTATTCCTCAAGATCTCCAAAGGATCATTGATAAGCATTCCAAAGTATTTGAAGATATTCCCAAAAGTCATCCACCCACTCGAAATCATGATCATGAAATTCACCTAATTCCTGGGAGTGTTCCTCCTAACATCGAGCCATACAGATACCCTTGTGCCCATAAGTCTAGTGAAATTGAGCGCATGGTTGAAGAAATGTTAGAGGCTGTCATTATTAGAGCTAGACAAAGTTCTTACTTTGCACCAATGGTAATGGTATTCGAGAAAGATAGTTCATGGCGTATGTGTCCATATTATAGAGAGCTCAACAAGATCACTATTAAAGATAAGTTTCCCATTCCTGCCATTGATGAATTGTTAGATGAACTACATGGAGAAATCTATTTCACAAAATTGGATCTTCGTTCAGGGTATCATCAGATCAGAATGAGGGAAGAAGATATCCTAAAAACAACATTCCAAACTCATGAAGACCATTATGAATTTTTGGTCATGCCTTTTCACCATGATGGACTGGCCGATTCCCAAAACATTGAAGAATCTTAGAGGATTTTTGGGTTTGGCAGGTTACTACTACAAATTTGTTTGGAACTATGGAAGAATAGCAGCACCTTTAACGACACTAACTAAGAAGGATGAATTTTCATGGACTCCAGAGGCAACTAAAGCTTTTGAACAACTTAAAGAGGTGATGTGCAAAGCTCTTGTCTTGACCACTATAGACTTCACAAAAACCTTTATTGTGGAATGTGATTCCTCGAGAAATGGAATTGGTGTTGTCCTAATGCAAGAAGGAAGGCCCCTGGCTTTTTAATGTCGACCACTCAAGGGAAAGGACTTACACAAACCCATTTATGAGAAGGAAATGATGGCAATACTACGCATTGAAGAAATGGCATTCTTACCTAATAGGTAGGCACTTCAAGGTCAAAATAGATCATGTAACCAAGATATTGGGTTATGATTTTGAAATCATCTATAAAAAGGGGATGCAAAATGTTGTGGTAGATGCACTCTCAAGAAAGGATGAAGATGTTGAGGCCTTTCTCTTTTCTATCTCGATCATCCAACCCGATTGGATAATAGAAGCAAGGGATGAATGGAAGAATGATGAAAAAGTGTGGACTCTCATTCAAAGGTTGCAACAGGATTCCAGTGCATCAGATACATTTACATGGAAAAATGATTCACTATGCTACAAATATTTCTTATATTTATGTAAGAACTCCAAACTCAAACAAAAGGTACTATTGGAATTGCACACCTCTCTAGTAGGAGGGCACTCGGGATTTTTGAAAACCTACCATAGAGTCAAGAAGGATTTGTTTTGGGATGGCCTTAAAACTAATGTTCAAAGTTTTTTGGTAGAATGTTTGGTTTGCCAACAAAATAAGGTGGAAACAATTAAGACCCCAGGTCTTTTCCAACTATTATCCATCCCAAGTCAGCGTTGGGAGGAGGTTTCCATGGATTTCATCACAGGGTTACCAAAGTATGAAGGAAAGAGTGTCATCGTGGTGATTGTTGATAGACTGACCAAGTACACACACTTTTGTGCACTCTCTCATCCCTTCAAAGATAGTACAGTTTCCACTGCATTCATGGAGACAGTTCAAAAGCTACATGGCAGCCCAAAGATTATTGTAAGTGACAGAGAT
>ML802781.1:163832-174619 GCA_009831015.1 Picea engelmannii
TAGCACAAATATAAATATGATCTAAACTTTTAAATAAAATGACAATGAGAATTAAAAGGAATTCTACAAAATAAATAAATGAAAAGTCACACACTAATTTACATTTCTTCCACATGAACCAAATGTGGGGACCCTCCAAGCTGGCACATGTACAGAGAGACTAAAACATGAAGGAGCTCAAATCACTTTATTAATCAAAAATTTGTTACAATTTGTAATTCAAAAGTTTACTTTGTATATATTTGGATCCCCTTACATTCTAGCTTTGGCGTATTTAAACAAAATGAAACAAAACCACTTGTGCTCAAATCTCTCTCAAATATTGATGACTCAAAAAACTAATTTCTATTTTAGTTGGGTTGTTCCATCTGGCATGAGTAATTTGAAAAATATACACAACAAGAAATCTGGGAGAAGCCTCTTTGAAGAAACACCTATAGATCCATCATCATGCACTTTTTTATAAATATTGAGACTTGTCACCTAATTAGGCACATTCTTCTCAAAACCCATGTCACAAAATCTCTTGATTCATCTTCATCGATTAAGAATTTCTGTGTAAATATCGACTGTAGGAAATTTTTGTGTTTGATGTTGTGTTATTTTCTTTGTTGGCATTAAGTTGACCAGAGAATTGACCGGACCCTTTTGTTTGAACTCGCTCAGATCTAGAGGGAATTTTACCATAGCATGAAGATGTATATTATGGTCCATGTGTCCATCTTGCTCAAATCTCTCTACAACCATGCTATCGAATGACGAATTATAGGAACACAATTTTTCTGGTAATTGTTGGTAAAAAGTTCAAAAATTTAATATTTTGACTTGTTAAATGAAAACAAAAAATTAAGCTATAGATTAGCTTATAATCCTTCATTGATCCTTTATTTAGTGGAAATGGATACGGAAAATACCAAAAATGGAGGGAAATGGATTAAAAAGGAGGTGTATAAGGTGGTTGTTATACGAAAAAATATAGTTCCAATAATGAGTATGTCACTGACTATGTAGTTGAGTATGTACCTAAACACCCCCCTGAAACACAATTGTGGTGTGCACAATGATGAGTCTCGGAAATATGAAGCCATTTTAGGTACACATGTACAAGTATAGATGCATAACAACTAAACAAAAATGATGAAAATAGGGAAAACCCAATGGGAACAAAACCTCCCCTCAAAATATGCTACTAAGAAAATAAGAATGCTAACATGTTCAGTTGCTAACCTGATGTATCCCTCACTCCTAGAATGTCCCTCAATGAGACAAAACTTTGTTCTGTGAAAGGACTGGTAAAGATGTTTTCCACCTACTTTGAAGATGGACAAAATTTCATATCAATGACTCCATCTTGAATCTGCCCTCGAATAAGTGTATATGAATCTTGATGTGCTTGGTCCACTTCCTCTGAACTGGTTCTCTACACATCTTGATAGTACTCTAAGTATCACACCATATAACTGTCAGACGATGAAAATGAACTCCCAAATTTGTAAGAAAGTGTTGCAACCAAGTAGCCTTAGTAGTAATATTGACTACACCCCTATAGTCTTCTTTCATTGATGATAAATCAATTGATGACTGATTCTTACTTGACCAACAAATAGGTCTTAATCCAAGGTAGAGGACATACCCTAAAGTGGACTTGCGATAAGTGCTATCACCTTCCCAATTTGAGTATGTGTAACCAACACGATCTAAGGGGGATCTTGTTGCATAGTGTATACCAAATATGGAAGTCCACTTGACATATTGATGCAGGAGAATCACCTTCAATGTCAACAACACATGCATGGATGCAAATGGAGGACATCTTAGCAATGACAAAATTTCAAATTGAGCATTTAACTTAGAATTTAATGGGTTGTTGAGATATTTTTGAATACAACATTTTAAAATGTAACTTGTTTGTAAAGTCTTGAAGGAATGTAAGAAATTGCAGATATGGAGTGTCGACTCTATCTGGCAATAACTAGTAGTTATTGTAATAGGACAGAGTAGGTAATAGATTTGAATTTGAAATGATAGATTTCAGAACAAGATGATAGAGCTTGTGGAGAATTCCTTAGATAGTTAATTGTTGTATTGTAACATTTAAGAATATATAGACAAAATAGAGAGATCAGTAGAGCAGAGTAGAGTAGAAGAAAGACTATGTATTTTGTTTTTCATGAATGAATAGAATAGACATAAATTGTCCCAAATCCTTGGACTGTGTTCATCTTATGTGTGATTGAATGAATGTTGATTTCTATGTGTATGATTTAGTTAGTTCATTCATGTATGATTGCTTGAGAGATTAACTATATGAGTTCGTGACGAAGCTGGTTGAGTTTCTCCTCTGATACTTGTATGGAAGGTGTGCATCTCGAATGCAAGGAGTGCATTGAATGAGTCTCGGATGGACTTAGAGAAGTTCAGAGAGAAGCAGAGAAACTCAAACCAGGTGTAAGGTGTGCACAACGTCAAGAAGCCAACAAGCTTCGAAGGACTAGTGAAAAAGAACGCCAGGTGGGCGAGAAGCATTTTATTTTCAAGAAAATCCTTCGAACTGAGTTATTCAAAATCTCAAGAACGCAAAGTGTGCATGGGAGATCAAAATCCTTTTAAGGATAGAAGCTTAGAAGAGATAACACTTTTCTTAAGTGTTGACGAGATCCCAAAGATGGATTCGTCGGGAGAACAAAGGTTTGGAACCTTTGAAAGTGGATAAATATTCCATGGTGGAGAGATATCAGAAGCTTAGGAGGAAGAATGACCATGATCATTGAATCATAGGGAAGAAGATCGACAGTCCTCGGATCAGAAGGAAGTGCTCAAACCTTAGTACTTCACGTACTGAGGAGAGAATCTATCGGGGTTCAAACTTGAGATTTCCAGAGTCTGGAGACTCAAATAGAATCTCGACCATCCAATCAGTGAGATAGATCTGAGCTGCCAGATCACTGGAGTCAGAGACTAAGAGTTGGATTTCTAGGAGGAATCACGGTCGTTTGTTGTTGTAAGCTCAGGAGGGAGAGTGGCTTGAAACTTGAGATTCTCGAAGTATGGAGTGCAAGAATTCTGAAGTGGAATAGCAGTCATCTGATTGATCAAGCATGAGCCATCAGATATCACAAGCACACAAGGAGTCAAGTTTGAGACTTGAAACTTTCGGAGTGTGGAGAGCTAGAGAGCCAGAGCATATCAAGATCGTTGAATCTAGGAGGGTATGTGTCAGCAGGTTGGAATATCTGGAGCAAGGCACAAGTTGAGACTTGAAACATGTGGAGTGAAAACACCTGAAGAGCCATGATTCATTGATCTGGGAGGAGACACTTGTCAACAGATCTCGTACTCTGGAGAAAATATGAAGTGAGGTTTCAGTTTGAGAATTGAAATTGCCAAAGCGCAAAGACCCGAAATCCTGAGGCAAGATCTGGACCATGAGATCTAAGGCAACCATTGCGCATATCTGTGAACTCTGGGTAAAGTCCTGAAGAGATCCACATCCATTGGATTCAGTAGGACACAGATTAAGAGATCTTAAACTACAGGTAAAAAAAATCGAAAGAAAGAGGTTTGAGATTTTAAATCTCAGAAGTCTAGAGCCCCAGAGGAAATCTTGGTCGTCGATCGAGAAGGGGCCATTAGATCGTGATATAGTTTGAAAGGTAAAAAACCTAGGTGAAGGAAGGACCATTGATTTATGGGACAGGTGTCCATAGATTTATAATTCTAGAAGGTTTGAGTATGAAAGAGAGTTGAGTTTGAGATTTCAAACTCCCAGAATCTAGAATTGTGACGAGGGCCTCGACCGTTGATTCAAGGAGAGTTGATCTGGTCTGTCGATGAGGAGGGCATTTATTTGAAGTGTTGATTGGACGATATTGTCAAGATTGTTAGATCGATGATCCCATGTCATTGCAGGAACAAAATTTGTGATGAGGTTAAGAGATCGAAGCCAGGCAGCAATTTGAACCATGGTTTCATCTGGAGGATACATGTAGGTTGGAGGATCATTGCAGGCCCAAAAGTAGTTTGACTCCAAACTGCTTGTGACCATGCCCAAAATCATGTGGTCATAGCCCTAGGTCATATCAAGTGAGGCCTTATCCGAAAGGGAGCTAACACCAACACTCTGAGTTTTCTCATAGAGCGAAAGTGGAAGGTCATGGGTTGTTGTTAGACCTGCACCAAGGAGCTGAGGGGTCCTATGTTTAGATATAGAGGTGGAACTTTAAGGTTCCAAAGAGTCTTTTGACTCAAGAATCAGAGGATCCAAGACCGGTAGGTAGAGCAGTCCTATGGGGAAGTAGGGGGGATGCATCAGGTGGTATCCAAGTTGATTTTAAATTTTTTTGCAGACAACAAACACAAGGAGAAAGGAGGAAATTTGGTATCATTTGTGGTATCAAATTTTTAATTTATGTTTGTAGGTGACGCAGTGAAAATGATGCCACCCAGAAGGCACAGAGAGAATGCAAAAATGGAAGAATAAATGAGGCAACTTCGAATGATATTGGATGTCATGGAAACAACACAGAGAAGAGAACCATACACTAGTGATGTCAGTGAAGCTGAGAGTGAGGAAGCAGAGGCCAAAGCAAATGGCATGGAGGATGTTGCGCAAGATCGCTTGATAAAAGTTGTTTCAAAGATAGGGGCCAGAGCAAGAATAGAGGTACCTATGTACGAAGGAAATTTGGAAATTGAAGAATTGTTAGATTGGGTACGTCCTATGGACAAATACTTCGATTACGAAGATATAGAAGAAGAAAAGATGGTTAAGTATAAGACATCATTGAGCTACGACGCTCATTGCCACCCATCAGGAGCATAAGCCATCATATTGACCTTATTCCAAGAGCTATTTTACCAAACAAAGAAGCTTATAGGTTGACACCTAGAGAGAATGAGGAGGTCAAAAATCAAGTCCAGGAGTTGTTGGATAAAGGGTTAGTCAGGGAAATCCTAAGACCATCTGTAGTACCGACTGTATTAAGTCCAAAGAAAGATGGAGGATGGATGATGTGTACGGATTCCCAATCCATCAACACGATAACTTATAGATACATATTTCCTTTATCGAGGATGGATGATTTAATGGATTGTTTGATTGGAGAAAGCTATTTTTCCAAGATAGACTTGAAGAGAGGATATCATCAAATATAGATGAGAGAGGGAGATGAATGGAAAACAACATTCAAGACAAATGAAGGATTGTTTGAATGGATGGTCATGCTGTTTGGGTTGACAAATGCACCAAGCACATTTATGAAGTTAATGAATGAAGTGTTGAAAGAATTCATAGGCAAATTTGTCATAGTATATCTAGATGACATACTAATCTTCAACAAGACAAAGGAAGAACACTTAAGACATTTGACATTAGTGATGGAAAGGTTGCAACAAGAGAAATTGTTGATAAATCTAAAGAAGAGTTCTTTTATGAAGAAGGAGCTCATATATTTGGGTTTCATAATCTCTTCAAATGAATTTAAGATGGACCCAGAAAAAGTGAGAGCGATTAGAGAATGGTCGTCGCCGAGCAGTATATTTGAGGTAAGAAGTTTTCATGGGTTAGTGAGTTTTTATATAAAATTCATCAAAAATTTCAGTGGCATATGTGCACCCATGATGGAAACTATGAAGAAGAAACACAAGTCCTTCAGTTGGACAGAGGAAGCTGAAAAAAGTTTCAAAGTGTTGAAGGAGAAAATCACAGAGCAGCTAATTCTGGTGTTACCAGATTTTGGAAAAACATTTCAGGTGAGATGTGACTCAAGTGGATTAGATATTGGAGCAGTCTTGAGTCAAGACAATAGGCCAATTGCTTATTTCAATGAGAAACTGAATGATTCCAATCAAAATTATTACACGTATGATCAAGAATTGTATGTGGTGACTCAAGCTTTGAAAAAATGGAGACACTATCTAATTCCTAAAGAATTTGTCTTGTACAATGATAATCATGCTTTGCAATTTATTACTAGGCAAGAAAAGTTGAATCAGAAACATGCAAAATGGGTAGAATTTATGCAAAATTTTACTTTTGTTATTAAACACATTGTTGGAACTGCTAATAGAGTCGCAGATGCTTTGAGCATAAGCTGTTCGATTGTACAAGAATTCCATGTGGAGACTTTGGGGTTCGAACACCTCAAGGATATGTATAAAGAAGATGCAGATTTTAAAGAGGCTTATGAGGCATGCAAGAATCCTTTGTTGGGAGACAGAATCCCATGGACTGAATATTTGATCCAAGATGGATTACTTTTCAAGGGAAGCCAATTATGCAGTCTGAAGTGCTCAATGAGAGACAACATACTGAAAGAGAAACATAGTGGAGGTTTAGCTAGAAACTTTGGTCACGATAAGACATTTGCACAGCTGAGAAATTTGTATTATTGGTCGAGCATGAGAGCAGAAGTGAAGAAGTTCGTGAACGAATGCAGAATTGGTCAGTATGAAAAAGGAAGACAAAAGAACATTGGTTTGTATCATCCATTAGCAATTCCAGAAAGGCCATGGGATGCAATCAGTATGGATTTTGTTTTGGGATTGCCTATAACTCAAAAGGGAGTGATTCCATATTTGTTGTGGTAGACAAATTCTCAAAAATGGCACATTTCATACCATGCCAGAAGACAAGTGATGCCACACACATCGCCAATTTGTTTTTAAGAGAAGTAGTGAGACTACATGGATTGTCGAGGAGCATAGTTTCAGACAGAGAGACCAAATCCGTAGGACACTTTTGGAGAAATCTATGGAAGAGGCTAGGGACAAACTTATCCTTTATTTCAGCATATCACCCTTAGACATATGGATGGACTGAAGTAGTAAACAAAAGTCTTAGAAACTTATTGAGAAGTTTAGTCGCTAAGCAAGGTCGACAATGGGATCAAATTCTGGCACAAGAAGAACTTTCATTCAACAATTCAATAAACAGGAGCACAAGAAAAAGTCCATTTGAAATTATGTATGGTATATAGCCAAGAGGGATTACAGATTTGAGATATTTGAATCAAGATGAGTTCAGAAGTGCTGGAGCAGAGGATTTTGTAACAGAAATGCAGAAACTCCATGACAAATTTAGAGAGCGGCTATAAGACAACATCCAGAAATACAAGAGAAGAGTTGATAAAAAGAGAAGAGAAGTTCAATTCAATGTTGGATATGAAGTTTTATCTCATTTGATAAAAGAGAGGTTTCCAAGGGGAACATACAACAAGTTAAAGATGAAAAAGATAGGACCATGCAAGATTCTCAGAAAATGCGCAACCAATGCTTATGATATTGAGTTTCCAGACAATGTTGGGATATCACTGATATTCAATGTTGCAGACCTATATCCTTACAGGAGAGATGAAGAGGGAGAATCACATTACCAGAAAGAAATTTAGTGGGAAGAGAAATTGCCCACGGCATAAAAACCTCAGATGGAGAAAATTATTGAACGGAGGTATGGAAATAAAACCAGGAGGAAGATGTATCCTAAGTACTTAGTGAAGTGGAAAGATCATCCAATGGAAGATGCAAGTTGGGTCACAGAACCTAATATTTTGAAGCATGGAAAGACAATGCAAGAGCTCATGGACAGGAGTCCATGAATTTTTTTAACCAGAGGAGTATGATGCAGAAGAATCACCTTCAAAGTCAACAACGAACATGTGGAGGAAAATAGAGGACATCTCAGCAATGACATAATTTCAAATCGAGCATTTAAATCAAAATTTAATGGGTTGTTTAGATATTTTTGAATATAAATTTTTAAAATGTAACTTGTTTGTAAAGTCTTGAAGGACTGTAAGAAATTGCAGATATGGAGTATCAACTCTATCTGGAAATAACTAGTAGTTATTGTAATAGGACAGAGTAGGTAATAGCTTTGAATTTGAAATCATAGATTTCATAACAGGATGAGAGAGCTCGTGGAGCGATCCTTAGACAATTCATTGTTGTACTGTAACAGATAAGAACAGATAGACAAAATAGAGAGATTAGTAGAGCATAGTAGATTAGAAGAAACACTATGTATTTTGTTTTTCATGAATGAATAGAACAGATAGAAATCGTGCCAAATCCTTGGACTATGCTCATCTTATGTGTGATTGAATGAATGTTGATTTCTGTGTGTATGATTTAGTTAGTTCGTTCATGTATGATTGCTCGAGAGATTAACAGTATGAGTTTGTGACAAACATGGTTGAGTTTCAATCATTTCTCCTCTGATACTTGTATGCAAGGTGTGCATCTCGAATGCAAGGAGTGTGTCGACTGAGTCTCGGATTGACTTATAGAAGTTTAGAGAGAGAACCATAGAAACTTAGACCAGGTGTAAGATGTGCACAGTGTCATGAATCCAACAATATTATAAGGACCAGTGCAGAAGAATGTTAGGTGAGCGAGAAGTATTTTCTTTTCAAGAAAATCCTTCGAATTGAATTATTCGAAATATCAAGAATGCAAAGTGTGCATGGGAGATTGAAATAATTTTAAGGATAGAAGCTCATAAGAGATAACACTTTTCTCAAGTGTTGAAAAGATCCCAGAGAAAGATTCATCGAGAGAAAAAAGGTTTGGAACCTTTGAAAGTGGATAAATATTCCAAGGTGAAGAGATATCAGAAGCTTAGGAGGAAGAATGACTGTGATCGGTTGATCATAGGGAAGAAGATTGACAGTCATCAGATGAGAAGGAAGTGCTCGAACCTTAGTACTTAGCGTATCAATGAGAGAAGCTATCGGGGTTGAAACTTGATATTTCCGAAGTCCAGAGACCCAGAATAGAATCTTGACCATCTGATCAGTGAGATAGATCTGAGCCATCAGATCATTGGAGGCAGAGACTAAGCGTCGGATCACTAGGAGGAATCATAGTCGTTGGTTTTTGTAAGCTCAGGAGGGAGAGAAAATTGAAACTTGATATTCCCGAAGTCTGGAGTGTTGGAACGTCAAAGTGGAATCTCAGTTGTCTGATTGATCAAGCGTGAGGTGTCAGATATCACAGGTACACAAGGAGTCAAGTTTTAGACTTGAAACTTCCAAAGCATGGAGAGTCGGAGAGTTGGAGAATATCAAGACCATTGAAGCCAGGAGGGTATGTGTCAACATCTCAAAATATCTAGAGGAAGGAGAAAGTTGAGACTTGAAACATGCGGAGTGTGAACGCCTGAAGAGCCATGAGTCGTTGATCTGGGAGGAGACACTTTTCAACATATCTCATACTTCGAAGAAAATATGA
Organism: Picea engelmannii; assembly: GCA_009831015.1. Lineage (NCBI taxonomy): Eukaryota > Viridiplantae > Streptophyta > Pinopsida > Pinales > Pinaceae > Picea > Picea engelmannii. Next base: position 173,061 of record ML802781.1, read on the forward strand.
AGTGAGGTTTTAGTTTGAGAATTGAAATCGCCGGAGCACAAAGAATCAAAGTCCCGAGGCAATATCTGGATCATGAGATCTAAGGGAGACATGGCATAAATCCATGAATTTCGGGTAAAGTACCGAAGAGGTTCACATTCATTGGATTCAGAAGGATAGGCATTAATAGATCTTAGACTATAGGTAAAAGACATCGAAATAAAGAGGTTTGAAATTTGAAATCTCAGAAGTCCAGAGCCCCAAAGGAAATATCGATCGTCAATCGAGAAGGGGCCATTGGACCATTGATATAGTTTGAAAGGTCAAACACCCAGGTGAACATAGGGCCATCGATTTACGGAACATGTGTCCATAGATTGCTAATTTCGAAAGGTTGGAGTACAGAATAGAGATGAGTTTGAGAATTCAAACTCCGGGAATCCGAAATTGCAAAGAGGGCCTTGACCATTGATTCAAGGAAAGCTGATCTGGTCCATAGATAAGGAAGGTGCAAATTTTAAGTGTTGATTGGATTTTATCGTCAAGATCGTTAGATCGAAGATCCCATGTCATTGTGGGAACATAAGTTGTGAGGAGGTTAAGAGATCAAAGGTGGGCCACAATTTTAATCATGGTTTTGTCTGGAGGATACGTGTAGGCTAGAGGAGCATTCTGGGCCCAAAAGAAGTTTGAATACAAAATGCTTGTGACCGCACCCACAATCACGTGGTCATAGCCCCAAGTCGTATCAAGCGAGGGCTTATCTGAAAGGGAGATAACGTCAGCACTCTGAGTTTTCGCACAGAGCGAAAGGGGAAGTTCATGGGTTTTTGTCAGACCTGCACCAAGGAGATGAGGGGGCTTGTTTTTAGATACAGAGGGGGACCTTTAAGGTTCCAGAGAGTCTTTCAACTCAAGAATCGGAGGATCCAAGACCAAGAGGTTGTGCAATCCTATGGGGAAGTAGGGGGGTTGCATCACATATATGTGAATCCTCTTGTTCTGTTCTAGTGAAGATCATATGGCTCCTTCATGTATTTGGAAATTAATCCAATTGCATAATAGATTTCCATTCAAGAGTGTGTAAGGTAGAGAAGAATCCCTACTGACTGTCTATATATAGTATAATCAACCAAAGGTGATGCACCAACATCCTCTAGTCTAAACCCTCACTGAAAGGGTGTTGGAACTGTCTTGAAATATGTCAAATGAAAACTATCAAGTATATATAGGCAGAATTTGACTAAGACATCTTGATTATTGAATCATTCTAGCTGATTTCAAGTACAAGAAATCAATGTAACTGTCCCATGTCTGTCATAGAAAACATGTCATGCAAAGCAATCTTCACTACAGTAATGGACGAGGTTGAGCTCCGTGTGATAAGTAAATCATCTACATATAGAACTATCAATATAAGGGAATATGTTTTCCTCATCATATACACATTAGGATATGATCTACATCTAAGAAAACCTCTAGAGAGAATATAATATTCCATTTTAGCATACCATGCCCGAGGTGCTTGCTTGAGTGCATACATTGACTTCCTCAACTTGTAAACTAATGATGGATCCTGA
>ML802781.1:174652-189470 GCA_009831015.1 Picea engelmannii
TCCATATATATATATATATATATATATATATATATATATATATATATATATATATATATATATATTGTCATTAATATCTCCTTGTAAGAATGAATTCTTCACATCCATATGGTGCACCTCCCACTTTCTAGTTGTTGCAATAGCTAGAGCTAACCGAATGGAATCAATCTTGGCAACCTGTGCAAAAGTATCATCATAGTAAATGGCTTGTACCTATCATAAGTATTTAGCTAATAACCAAGAATTATACTTTTTAATGTATCCATTATCATCCCTATTTTTCTTCAAAATACACTTACATCTAGCAAGCTTCATGTTGGAAGGTATAGGAACTAACTCCCATGTGTTTTTCTCCATCAAGGAATTGTACTCCTCTTTCATAATTGCATCCCAATGGAGGTTTACTTAATCATGTGCATAATAATGAGGGTATGATCCAAGTACCATATGAAAATAAATAGGAATCAAAGGCTCTGTGGTAGTAAGAGCTTGCAGAGGCGCCACAAACTGAGATCTGGTTATCCATGAATCGACGAGATCATCCACTAGATCACCTACTACTTAAAGAGTTTGTTGTGCCCATCATGGTAGATTCTATGGACTTGAAACTTATTGATGTTGATAAGAAATATCAGATATATCATATTCAGATATCTAATCAAAATAATTCTCATGAACTTCCGCAACTAGTGGTGGTGGAGATGGAGGTGTGGACTTCTTTGGAAGTACTTGTGAAGGACCCTCTTCAAAATTAACACTCCTCTGAATGAATAATATATATAAAGTATTAAATAAAAAACTATAATATTCATTATCATGTGTTAGAATAGATATGTAATCATATTTATGAGTAAATTTAGAGAAGGTGTATAACCTGGAATGGTGATTAACCTCACCAACAACAATTTTTAAACTATTTGACAAGTCGAAAATAATAACTGAGTCTGGATTGAACTCCACCTTCTTCCCTGAACCTAAATGAGTGATTTTATTGATGGAGAGGAGGTTCACTGAAATATTTGGAACATGAAGTACATCCTGAAAGCATCCATGGGCTAGATAAACTCTACCCCTACCGCACACCTCAATAGGACAATCATATCCCATGAAGATTGGTGGTTCAGAACAAGTCTCCAAGTATGAGAAAAGTCTATCCAATGAAGCCATGTGATGGGAATCCCATTAATCAAGCACCCAAACATTAGGATAAGATGATACAACAAGTAATGCATGACCATTACCTTTTTTTGATTATGGCTTGTCTGGTGGATTCTTCCTTGCATTATCCAGAATATAATCCTTGAGGTGATGCTTCTCAAGTTATTGTGACATGAGATATATGGTATTTTTCATGCAATAACTCTCCATATTGAACCCCCTGTTACATTAGGAACACTTGGTATTATCCTTCTTTCTATTTGATTCTTTGGAAATCAAACTCTCATCTATGGAATTTTATTTACCTTCCTTCTTGTTCTCTTGGTCCTTCTTACCATTTTTATTCTTCTTATTCTTATTTGAACTTCCTTGAGTTGTAAGCGCATGGGGATTTTAACTCTTGAGTACCCCTATCGAGATGAGTTTTGTATGATCATGGATAAAATACTCCATGAACTCATCCAAGGATGGCATCTTCCATGTAGACCTACTAGCACTATGCAAATTTCTCTGGCTGATAGACAAACGACAGAGGTAATTGTTTCAACCTACTTTAGAGCTGGGCACTAACCTTCTCAACTCAGAGAGGGATATCTCATGTCATTTGATATATATTTGGAAATCAGTGGCTAGATTTAGTTTGTTTTGGAGGTTTTTTATAAATTTTCTGGAGAGGAAGGGGAGGGACACTTAGGGATATGGAGTTGAAATTGTGAAAGTGAATGAAAATGATGAATGGTCGGTAGAACTCTCTAGAGGATAAAGGTTAAATGAGACAATGAATATGATTTGTAGATTGAGTTTAAGAGAAGAGTAGGAATAAGGGGAAAACAAATAACTGCATCAGAGAATTACTGAAATGAATTCTAAATTATCTAGGAAGAAAATTACACAGTTTAAATTGCTTAAGCCGAGAGCATCACAAGATGATTTATGGGCCTTTAACTCTCCAATTTAAATAGAAGAAAATGTAAATGGAAATAAAGAAAATGGGAAATACATACAATGAAAGGAGACAAAAATCATATCACCACCATTAGAATATTTTCATAGAGACTTCAAAATCTTCTGCATATGTATTCAATTCAGCTCCGGAAAATTACAATAGAGTTCAGAAACAACAAAAAGGTGTCCTTGCACTTCTGACAACATTAATTTGTTCATAATTTCTAGTACTTATACAATTTTATTACAATGGATGAAACTGAAGCATTTCAGTTTCTAAGACAGACTACAATAATTACAAACCAATGGTTTCGGTAGGCGAACCGATTTACCATGATTAAACAAAAACATTTCATAAACTAGGAATGGATTTCTCTTACTATTCAAATTCCTCTTCACCATCTATCTTGCTCCGATATCCTATCGAAGTCACCAATTTGGTGACATCTAGAATCTATTTGTTGGTCCCCAGAAAACTACACTTTGTCTTGCCTAGATGCACGATCTCCTTCCACTGTGAGTTAGAAGGAATCTCGTAATCCATCATTTCCTTTATCATAATCTCCAAATCGATGCAAGTGGCATAAGAAATAGTTGGAAACCCAACCCTTACTATCTTAAACTGATTTAAGATATAAAAATATGTGGTTAGATATTCCACCAAACTTGGTCCCTTCAAGTTCTCCTCCAAGCCTTCAAATTTAGAATGATCCATTCTACACTGAGTGAGGAGAGAATTGTATCCCTCTTGATTGTATAATTTCCCTTTTCCATCCCAAAATGGTCAGAGGCCCTTGATAAACAATTGTTCAAATGTATCCTTAAACTCTTGTATACTCTTCTCCATCTGTACAGCTTTGGTTTGAACTGAATTGAGCAAATTGTGTTTGGCAATGATCCTCCTATCCCAAATGATCAATGTAGTCATGTCTTTTACCCCAATGGTCTGAATATTGGCAGTGGGAATGAAATTCAGTAGATTTATAGTGTTCTGGGCCCATTCCGAGGGATATTTCGTCAGTGTCTCATTTACAACAGTACACCTGCTTTGGGCAATGATAGCCATGTTGTCTTTGTCATTTATAAAATTCAAGTACACCCTGAACTTAGCAGCCTCAACAATATTTTCATAATGCACCTTGATTTCAGACACTTTATCCTCATCTTCCACCACTATATTATGCATCTTCCTTTCTAAATCCCTGACTGAAAATATAGAATATTTGTCTTGGGAGATCCTCTCTACTTCAGGTAACAAATCTCTTATTTCACTCATGGCCATATTTCCTTTCACAATGTATTGGTTTGCTAAATCTTCTTTGTATTGTTATACCACTCCAGGTGCCTTATTAAAGACATGTTTCTTGTTGCTGAAAGTTATTGAGTTGCTTTCACCTTGTGGCATGTTCCATGTATTAGCTTCTTCATTTTTGGTTCTACTCTCCACCATATCCATGTTCATTTTCTTTTTAGGTTCTTCCTCCTCCAGGTTTACTATCTATGGAGACTGTGTGATTTTCATCTTCTTGGGAACATTTTGCTGACCATTGGCACCGAGGGCCTCTGAACTGCTTCTCTTGTTATAAATACTCATCTTGGGAGCTTTAATAATCAACCTTGGAGAAACTTTTTGTGTCTGGATCTGCTGCGGGGATGACTCTATTTGTTGTTTCTGGTCAGGATGCAAAATGACATCCATATCTACACAGGTTTCCATATTTTCTAGCTTATCAAATCCTTCAACATGTTCATGCTCATAGGGGCCTTGGTTTCTGATCATTCTTCTTTTTTATATGAGCTTCTGTAGATCATATTTTCTCCCTTGTAACTATGTAAACCCAAATTCATTGAGCTTGGCCTAGATCTGATGCAAAAATGACCTATTCTTTACTACGAAGGGTCCTAATATGAAAGGAAACTTTAAGTTAGATGCTTTATACATTTTTAGAAAATTCTATGTTTCTGAGATGATCCTTTCCCTGATGAACTCTAGGGAAAAGACTCTGGGATTCAAGAAAACAAGTAAAAGTTAAGGTCCCTATTGATAACCATATACCTGAATTACAGTAGAGTGCATGAAAAGAACCCAATCTCCTACCATGTTCTCTGGATTGGGTTGTAGAGAACTTTTCATTTCTTCCAAAACCCTTGGAAGGTCAGTGCTAAAGTTTAAGATATAAACTCTGGACTTGATCTTACTTATAAAAATAAGCATTGTGATCCTTTTTCATTCAATCAAGATGAATGCAACTTCAAGGAACTTTGTCTTATTTTTTTCCTGGAACATTCCCAACAAGTGTGTGTAATACCTGAAGTGTCTCAGTGATTGGAAATTTACTAGTTGTTTGTGCACATTATCAGCGATGAACTCTTCAAAATCAATACAGACTAATTGACTGGACTCTTACTGGAAAAATGTCAACAGAAAACCCAACATGACCTCTACTACAAACCTTTCATTATCCAATCCTAAGATTTGACTAAGTATGGAATAAGCCCACTGGACCTTTATAACCATGACACTTACTTTCATAGGCAACAACAGTCTCTCAGAATGATGTTCGGGTTTAACAGTGGTTTGCAAAAATAGGGTTTTGACCTCGGGGGGACATTCTCTGTAGATTGTAATCAGTTTCTCTTCCTTGAAGTGCTTAGACGCTGTGGGGGAATACTCTAGCGTACCGAGGGTGTGTCGAATTGATGGGATATCTACTCTGCACAAGGCCTCTGACCCTAACTTATTCAAAATGACCTTTTCTTCCTATGATTATTGTTCTTCACACCAACTTATGAATTCTGGGAAAGGGAACATGACTTCAATGACATAAGAGGTTATGGAGGCTTGGGATGATTCGAGGAAGGGAATTCATTTCCCTACATTATCTAACAAATTAGCTCTAGATACAGAAATGAGTGAGACGGTTATTTCTTTGTCAAATATATCGAAGTCCCTATCAATTAGGACTTCTTCTTTGGAGGTGGGATCTTTCTCTATTACAGATAAAATGACACGATTCATGGCCATGATAAAAAATACCTATGAATGAGTGGAGAAAGCACGAGTCTGGTTCACTATTGAGCTTCTGTTTGAACAGAGTGTTTGCGCCAATTTTCAAATGTTCAAATGATTTGAAATATCATAAAATAATGACTAGGGCCCTCCTTTTATATGAACTTTTCTATATCGGGGGCAAGGCAAATAAGTTTTGGGTAGACCTCTTTTCACCCTGATATGCCTCTAGTGGTGCCACGTGTCTGCAAGCTGAAACCACGGTATTTCCCCCGACCTTCTCTCGAGCGAATAACCTTCATGCTATTTCCTCGCCCGATACATCTCCTGACCGTCAATCTGGGTTGTTTAAGATCTGTCACCTATTGGGCCCCATCAACTTCCGTGCCTCCTCTATATTTATCCCTTCTTTTCTATATGTGACCCGGTATTCCAAACTATCATGTCTCCATATCGATGTAGCTCCTCGCCAAATTTTGAGAATTGGATTCCTTCAAAATAAAATTGTTATGGTGATAACAAACCCCATAACTAACCTAGTAATATTAAAAGAAGACGTGTAGACATAATACTTGGTCCTATTTTGGTTATAATTGAAAATATTAATTGTTCATCCCTTTTGTCAATTCTACAAGCCATAACATGCGAAAGAAAAGTTTTAAACTTATACAATTAGTCCTTTAGTGTCTCTAAGTCACTTGTATTCAATGCATCTAGATCATTCTCTAGTTGATAACCTCTTAGGTTTTATTACTTGTGTAGAAAATCCTCCAATTGTGCCCAAACATCATTAGGAGTCTTACAAGTATAGACATGGAAGAGGAGATACAGAGAGATGTTGAAGCATAATATCCCATAGGCTTCTTCCATTATGTTGAAGTATTTGTTTTCTTTATGGATGAAGTAGGCTCGACCTTAGTCCCTATGGTGACCCTATACAAAATTTTGTTGTGAAGTAGAAGCTCTATCCTGGTCTTCCACTCAAAGTAGTTGAAGCGTGTCAAGATCACTAAAGAATATGGTTGAACCATAGTTCTTTGTGGGTTGTCAAATTGATATATAATCCTGCAATAAAATCAAATAATCCCTCACAATAATAGCTCTGATACCATGCAGTATGAAACCACACTCTAATATCAAATTGTGAGTAGGAAATACTACACTAGTTAATTGCAAAAGAAAGAGAAAAGAGAGAAAGATAGAACCAATCATCACGCATAACAAACTAAGAAACCAAATCAAATCACATTGTATTAATCCTTGATCATGATTACAAAATATACAACTCTCCACATGAGGAGTAATGTGCACTAGGTTAGGGTTTACATGTGCATGCACAAGTAAAAAAAGCAACCTCTCACTCCCACTTGAAACAATTAACTAAAGTCAAAAGTTGCAAATAATAGGGAAAGGTCAAAATATAGGTGTGAACTCAAGTGAGAACTCTAAATGAATTAAACATGCATTCCACAATAGAAAAACTCTCCTAGAATAAGACTAGAGTCCAAGAATAGAACTAAAGTGCTAACTAAGAAAGAATTTCATAAATATGGAAAGTCACTAAAATAGGTAAATAAGTGAAATAGGTCGAATCCAAGAATAATATGGGTAATGTGAACTTCATTAGGAAGCCATTTATAGATATAATAAGTGTGCATTAGGTTCCATGTCACTTGTCCAATCATTTCCCAGTTACTACCAAGTGGATACTGCATGGAAGACCTACTAAAAATAGAAAATACCAAAAACATATTTTTGGGTTTGGCCACTTGCTAAAAATAGAAAATGCCAAAAATAGACATGATTAAGAAAAATCATGCTAGGTAAGGAAATAAGGAATATAAGTCCTCTTGAGAAAATGGAAAAATGGAAAAAATGAGTATGTCACTGAATATGTAGTTCAGCATGTACCCCAACATATTCTTCATATTTTTGTAGATTCTCCTTTTTTTCCAAATTATTTTTCCTAGGATTCTTTATTTCACTTAAGGAACACATGAGTTTTTCTTCAAGATCCACTTCCCCATCTGTTTCGGAATTTTCCTCTTCTTCTGAGTCCATAATTTCTATCATTTTATCTACATCAATCTTTGTTTCAATTTCCATAAAGAGAGTTTCTTCTCTATCACTATATAAATTTCTTTCATTGTTTTCTTTAGACGAGTCACTAACCCCTTTTAAGTATAGATTCTTCTTTTATTTATAAGAGTTCTTCTTCATTTCATGATTGTCCTGTTTGTGGTTCTTTTTGTGTTGATGATACTTGTTCCCTTTATTTACATTATGGTATTCTTCATCATCACTATTTTCATCCTTTGAATATTGAAACTTAGTAGAAAATGTCCTACTTTTCCACAATTAAAGCATTTAAAGGGTAGACTACCTTTGTATTTTCCAGATCCCTTTATGAGTTTTCTCATAAAATTTTCTTCCTCTGAGTCTAATTCATAGTTGGAAAAATTGCTTGATTCTTTCTCTATGTTCTTTTTCTTCTTTGAAGATTTGATGGATGCTTCTATATTTGATGGCTTTTATTTCTCTTTCCTGATTTCATACACCAAGAGGATCCCATGCAATTCATCCATTGTTAATGAATTGAGATCCTTCATTTCTTCAATGGAGGAAGATTTGGTGGCATCAAATATGAAGGGGAGTGACCTTAACATCTTTTGTAAAATCATTGGTTCTTCAACCTTTTCACCAATTCCTTTGATGGTGTTGACAATTTCATCCACAATGTTATGGTAAAGTTCCCCCTGTAGATAGGTGAAACCCCCCTTTGGATCAAGACCCCTTCTTTGATCCAAAGTAGAAGAAACCAAATGGACACTAACTTCCCTTCAAATCTACTTCAACAATCAATGTAATAGGAAAGAGATGGATAACATACCTTTTTACGATGGTTTTCCTCGCTACTCTAGTATTTGACCTTGTTGACCAAGCTCCTAGACGCAAGAAAATGCATGCAAGGAACAAGACAAATCCCCTTCTTGTACACTATATTTTTAGGTGAAAATAGATCTATCTATGATGACTTTAACAACAATAGACACGCGGGTAACAAGTGACAGAAAAAATGAAGTAAATATGCCAAGTTATGTATTAATGGAAATAAATAATGAAGCACATACAATCAAAGTTGACATTGCAACAACTCCTCCAAGCTCTCCTATCCATCCCTCTCTTGAATTTCTCAAGAACCGAATTATGATGATCTCATGGATTCTCCTCCCCTTTCACCTTGGAATGCACTCATTATATAGGATTTTGGAGGTTTAACCGACTCAAGAGGATCTCCACACAAGGAATTATTACTTTTCACACCATGGAAAAGATCATTAATTTTTTTATTGATGATAGGTGACAAACAATGATTAATGGTCACAAATGATTGAAAAATGATTAGTACTTTAAATGAGTGTGAGAAGCTCATGTATTATTCATTCAAATTGGAAAAATGAGTAATACTTGAAGAGAGAGGAATTACTCATGTATTTAATTTGTAAAAAGGGAAATTATTTTTGTGTGAGAATCCACCCCACAAATTAGTTTCCTAGTTTTAAGGAGAAGTTGGTAGTCTCATGAGTTGCTTTGGGATTCTTTCTCATTTTATCACAAGTAGTTCCCTAGTCTCAAGGCAAAGTTAGGGATCTCATAGGTTGGTTGAGATTATTTCTCATATTTTCCTTGAGTTGTTATTAGACCCTAAATTTCTGGATCATGTCTCCTTGAATTATGGAGTCAAAGAAACTATATAAACTCATTATGTAAGCTTTGGGTTTGATATCTTTATGGATCTCGTTTATGGATATTAAAGAGAGAGCTCAAGAGATCTTGGAAGAAAGGAATTTAGTCCTTCTGGTGTCTAAAGAAATGTCACTTATGTGAGAACCTCAAGTTCTCTTTGTGTAAGAGATGGATGCTTTGGGTTTTCATCCCTTTATGGAGAATGTGCCACATTTTGTGAGAAGGCTCCAACCCCTTTCTATAGGAATGATAATAAAGTGATTCATATTCCAAGTGGATCCAGAGATGTATCCAGGATGTCTAGTGAACTTCGTTATCACATGGGTGTCAAATTATATGTGTGAGTTTGGATTGCATTCTCACTTGATTATGTAGAGAATTAATTACACATATGCACCTAAATGTGACAATTTGCTCACATTCATATGCATTGGTAAGAAATTATTTGTTCATGTTCACTTGCAATTAATCTGTAGTAAAAGATCCTCTTTGTAGATTTTTGTAGATAAATTTCTCACAGAAAATCTTAGATCAAGTGGTATCAAAGGAGGTCTAACAAGTTTTGCAAATTGTGAATAATCATGGGTAAAGCAAAGAAGAAAGAATGGATTTGTGATCTTGAAGAAGTCAACCAAAAATTTAGGTAGAAAATGATGAATTGAGGAGCTTCCTATAAGAATCAAAAGAAGAAAATAACAAACTCTGATTGCAGCTACAAGATATGGAGGAACAAGTTGGGGAATGCTTCACTACAAGAGAACATAGAAAGTCCTTCCAAGACCAGATCAAATTGTGGCCATGACAGGTATATTAGTTATGGTTCTTGTCATGAAATTTTCAATGTTTGCACATATTGTCAAACATTAGAGGATACTCACCAGTCACCAGGTAACCAAGGTGGTTTCCTAGAAGCTTCATCCAACTGGGAGGAGCAGTTGGTCAAGATTCAGGAAGATGACCAACTCTCACAAACAAGGTTGGATGTAAATAATTTTCCATGTTCAATTCATTCCCTTATTAATGATGGTGCCTCTTTCGGATTTTTTGAAAGGCACAACAAGGGAATTTTCTTGAATTTGTTGTGGAAGATGAGGTACTAAGGAGGAGGTCTTAGTATTAATGCCCAAGACATCATCCAACCAATGGAGGTTGTAGGAAGGCCCCAGTTTGTAAGATTTAGTTATGTTGAAGGAGAATGCTCAAAAGCAGAAGAAGTAAAGGATTCTTCAAGCAAAGAGTTGAAATCATCATCAAAATCATCTAAGAAAAATGATGGAAAATCACTTTTTGAAAGTGATAGATCTAGTAGGATATTTTAGAGGAAATCAAAGTCTCCTTGAAAATATTGGGACATCAAGAGTGTTACAAAGTGTTGGAAGAGAAAAGATCCTTACAATGAAGGTGATATGGAAATGAATTCATGCAACTAGTACACTCACTGCAAAATGAGTGGTCACTGGATAGGGAAATGTGGGAAACTTCACCCCAAGCTTCATCGCACACCAAAGAAGAATCTTGTGCAAGAACATATGCAGAAGGAGGCTGAAAAAAAGATGGTGGAACATGTAATCAATGTTCTTGAACTAATCCCTGAAGAAGCACAGCTTCAGAAAGAATGTCCTTTAAATTGGTTCAGTAAAAAAAGGGTAGCCTATTTGCAAAGCTAAGTTTTGTCTAGCATGCTTATGTAGTATCTCCAAACCATTTCTCTTGTTTCCATTATTGAAAAACATGAAGGAAAATAATCGCATATATATAAGAAAGTGTGTAGGTATGGATCAATTCATCTTGCTTATTCTATATTCATGGGTGCTATGGTATCTGTATTTTTTGACCAAATCATGAGCCAGATCATAGTATTGATGTTAGATACATTTTTCCTGTAAAAGAATATTTCGTGATTTTGTACATAAATATTTTTGAAATGCTTACAACTATGGAAAATGAGAGTAATACATATAATATTTTGATGGAACTCATTGAATCTGCTGCAAATGTTGGCGTTCCCATTGAAAAAGAATATGTCCAATCAGTTGGAAAGGCACTGCAACATAATGATGGATGGAACGCCCAATTATGATCATAGCCATGTAAACCATCTTAAAGGTTTCATAAAATCCTGAAGAAACATCAAGAATGATGTAAATGACAGATGAAAATGAATTCCTTGTTGTTATGATTAATTTTGGTCATATCACCACAAAGGCGCCAAATTTTGATTGCTTCTTTTCATATCATTGAATCAATGTTGAAGCTCAAGGGATTTGTTGGTAGCAATGATACGTTCTCTTTCATAAGAAAAACAAAGATGTGTTTGTGCGGTTGCCTTGTGTTTATGGGTGTTTATGACACACCATCAACTGGAAGGGAAGATCTAGTCCGAGGTTGTCTATTTAACCCAAGTTGTTTGATATAATCTACCCTGACGGGTTTTATGGCTCCGTTAGACAACTAAGATCCTGAAACAACTAAACAATGTGGACTAACTTAGGATACAACTCTAACAATCAACACTTTAATTACAAATGATTAACTAATAGTGTTTATGTACAATAGCTATATACAATTTACAAGGTTTAAGCAAAGCCTTGTGAAAATAATTGTTTTCAACTAATGGATCAAAATAAGAAAATAAAGGAAATTGTCTTTGTACATTAAATGAAAAACTAATAAACAATGATTGAATAAGATTGTAAATGATAAAATGATAATGGTCAAAGCATTTAATGTTTAAATGATGCAATCATTATTCATTCGCAAATAAACAATTAAAATAAAATATAAACTAACTAACCTGACGTTGATCAACAGTACTAAGCTAGATTCGTCTCTTTGTATTTGTATAAAATCTTCTTAACCTGTGTCAAGTGTAAACTTATGACAAAGGCAAGCATTATACTTTATGAATAAACTCAAAGAAGTCTTTTATATTCTGAATCTAGTTTATGATGGCAGAAAGAGAAATGATTATATATCATGTGACTTTAGAATGTCCAAATAACTGAAAATGAAAGAAATTTCAATCCTCAGTAAATGGTGTTACCAACTATCTAGTATCAGATGTAAACTCAAAATACTTGAAGAGATGATCAACCACAGATATTAAAGGAACCAAAATATAATGAACCAGATAAATGAAAATATAACATGAAAAGTTATATGCAGAATAGTCTAAAGCTAGTTCAATACAAATAAATTTTCATATTCAGAAATTATATGAGAAACAATATTAACATTGCACAATCTACAAAAGGACAAAAGCCAAAGAGTAAATTGTATCCCATATAGCTTCAATATAATAAGTTCATCATAAGGTCTAAAAGGAATTTTTGGGATAATAGACTCTTAAAGATTGAAAACAATAATACATAAATGATAGCAATTAACCATGTATTGATAAAAAAAACTAAAGCTAATTTAAATCAATGCATAATCAATTACTCAAAGAATATGAAGATATTCTAATGAAAGTAAAACCATTTTACTCAAAGGACAAAATCCATTAAGCAATCTAGAATTTCATATTCTTCTTCGAACATACTCGTCCATTCTCCCAAAATTCCAACCATCCGTTACTCCATTTGAAAATAAAATGTTACAAAATAAATAATATACAAAAAAGAAAGGATCAAAATCCTCCTCTCAATTTCCTGGATCTCCTTTGCCTCTGAACTTTCTCATATATTTATACAATGAATGAACAGTCCGAGCGTCACTAATAATTTCAACCACCTGAAATTTTCCTCATAAAGAGACACAAATATCTCTCACATCGTGCATTGGTTTGGGAAAATTCCCATGAGTAAGCTAAATGGGTCCGTTCTGGAGATGTCTTTTCAACTGTTTCTTCAGATTCCTCACGGTTTGGCTTAATCAAGTCCAACAAAATTGTCTGTGTATTCTTGAATGCATTTCCAAATCTTATATGTTGTTGCTCATAAATTATTTGCAGCAATCCAATATTATTTTGGATCAATTATCTTGAACGTATTTAGATAATAAAATCAAGCCATGATCAGATCCATACCAAATAAATGATAACAGAAACCTTTGAAACAAAAAGAAACTAAATTAATAACCTAAAATTTGTGAATAAAACAAAATCTAGAACAATAAAATTAAAATGAATTTAAACTAACTTCTAAACAAATATTGTTTATATTTTCCTTTCAAATATGATCTTAAAATTCTAGAAGCTTCAAGTTGATGGAGAGGAGAAAAATATTAATTTTGGGTTTTCACAAAATCAAACGAATGATAGATAATTATTATTATTATTATTATTTTCAAATGAGATGCAAAATGAAAAAAGAATTTAAATAATTAAACCCACCAAATGATTTTGTGAAAATGATTGCTAATGAGGAAAAGATGAAAACATAATCACAATTTAAATGAAAGTAAATAGTTGATAAAAATTAGGTTTTCATTTAAATTAAGATTTCTATGTTTGTCTCTCCCTCATTCAAATTTGATCAAATATGAACAAATGTCATAGAAAATATGTGTCACAATAAAAACTCCCAAATTTTGAAGCTCAACCATAAAAATCAAAAATCTGTAGAAAGAAAAACGAAATGGCATTTAAATTTCATGAAATTCAAACAAAATAAAAGAAAAGAATATAAACTCAAACCAACCTCGAAACAAATCAAACCAATACCAATCAAATCAAATCAAATGGAAACAAATGAAGAATCCACGTAAAAGTTCGAGGGACCCGATATTTTGATTAAAGAAAAAGTAGGGGATTGTTGGGGCCCAATAAATGGTGACTTATTGGGTGAAACAATTATCTCTGGCTAGATAATAAAATATTGACATGTACGAGAAGACAAAAGATAAATATTTTGACAAAAAGAGAGTTTGTCTTGAAACATGTGTAGCACATTAACAAGTCAACCTTTGAAAGTTTTAACCAACTGCAATTGATTTTTAAAAGATAACCTTTTTAACTATTACCCAAAAAGCAAAGACGAGTACTCCTTGATCAAACATCCTACAAAATATATTGTTTATTGGAACACACCCTAAGGAACAATTCATGATGAATAGAAGATGTTATATTATAGTTTACCTCTAATACCATAGGCATAGCCACTGCAGCCAGTAGGCGTCCATAGCTTCGACATGGATACCCTTTAACACATTTAGCTTCTTTTATCCCATACACTAGTTAAAGATGCATATCTTATAAACCTTTTGTTATAGATTACTTTCTTTAATTTTATAAAGAATGAGTTGGAATCCACTTTCCTGACCTAGTAATCAGAGAGTGACAGCATCATTCACAAATATCTTCTTAAGAACCAAATATCAATATAGCATAGAAAAACCTCAGAAAAAATACTCAACGCCTTGAAAAAGAGATAATTTCAGATAATAAGCCTCTTCGAGGGGGGAACCTCCTTTTACCCCACTTAAATGTTCAAGTACAAGACGATTCAAAATGAAAATTTCTCCTTGGTATATATAGGAGACTAGGAGGTATAATTACAACTAATGGCCTAAAGTCGACATAAATAAATTAACATTACTCATATAATATGCCCCAATTAAGGGNAATGAGCCAATATTAGGGCTTAACATGCCCCTCCCCTTGAGACAAGTGGTGTCTGCAACACTTGAGTAACTCTGGATGCTTCTGTATAAAAGACGCATTTTCCCAAGTGGAATCTTTAGCCGGTAGTTTCCTTCATTTAATGAGATACTCTGAAATGGATCTATTCCTCAGCTGGCGAATTCTTGTGTCAGTGATGGCTTCAGGCTCCAATATGATTTTTCCTTCCTCGTTAAGTTCCAGAAATATAGTTTAAACTAGGATCTTGTCGCCTATAACCTTCTTTAAGCATGAAACATGGAAAACTGGGTGTACTCGTGAAGATGCAGACAACTCCAATTTGTATGCCATAGTACCAATCTTTTGCAACACCTTATAAGGGCCATATTACTTTGGTG
>ML802781.1:189570-227099 GCA_009831015.1 Picea engelmannii
CTATATACAATTTACAAGGTTTAAGCAAAGCCTTGTGAAAATAATTGTTTTCAACTAATGGATCAAGATAAGAAAATAAAGGAAACTGTCTTTGTACTATAAATGACAAAATAATAAACAATGATTGAATAAGATTGTAAATGATAAAACGATAATGGTCAAAGCATTTAACGTTTAAATAATGCAATCATTATTCATTTGCAAATAAACAAATTAAATAAAATATAAACTAACTAACCTGACATTGATTAGCAGTACTAAGCTAGATTTGTCTCTCTGTATTTGTATAAGCTCCTCTTAACACGTTTCAAGTGTAACTATGACAAAGACAAGAATAATACTTCCTGAATAAACTCAAAGAAGTATTTTATATTCCGGAATGAGTTTATGATGACAAAAAGACAAACGATTATATATCATGTGACTTTAGAAAGTCCAAATAACTGAAAATGAAAGAAATTTCAATCCTCAGTAAATGGTGTTACTAGCTATCTAGTATTAGATGTAAACTCAAAATACTTGAATAGAATATCAACCACAGATATTAAAAGAACCAAAATATAATGAACCATATAAATGAAAATATAACCTGAAAAGTTATATGTGGAACAATTTAAAGCTAGTTCAATACAAATAAAGTTTTATATTCAGAAAGTATATGAGAAACAATATTAACATTGCACAATATACAAAAGGACAAAGGCCAAAGAGTAAATTGTATCACATATAGCTTCAGTATAATAAGTTCATCATAAGGTCTAAAAGGAAGTTTTTGGATAATAGACTCTTAAAGACTGAAAAAAATTAATACATAAATGATAGCAATTAACCATGTATTGATAAAACAGACTAAAGCTAATTTAAATCAATGTATAATCAATTACTCAAATAATATGAAAATATTATAATGAAAATAAAACAATTTTACTCACATGACAAAAGCCATTAAGAAATCTGAAATTTCATATTCTTCTTCGAAAATACTCATCCATTCTCCCAAAATTCCAACCATCCGTTACTCGATTTGAAAAGAAAAAGTTACAAAATAAATAATATACAAAACAGAAAGGATCAAAATCCTCCTCTCAATTTCCTGAATCTCTTTTGGCTATGAACTTTCTCATATATTTATACAATGAATGAACAGTCTGGGTGTCACTAATAATTTCCTCCACCTGAAATTTTCCTCGTAAAGAGACACAAATATCTCTCAAATAGTGCATTTGTTTGGGAAAATTACTGCATGTAATCTGAATGGGTCCATTCTGGAGATGGGGTTTCAACCGTTTCTTCAGATTCTGCACGGTTTGGCTGAAACAAATCCCGCAAAATTGTTTGTATGTTCTTGAACGCATTTCCAAATCATATCTATTGTTGCTCATAAATTATTTGCAGCAATCCAATATTATTTTGGATCAATTATCTTGAACACATTTAAATAATAAAATCAAGCCATGAACAATAAAATTAAAATGAATTTAAACTAACTTCTAAACAAATATTGTTTATATTTTTATTTCAAATATGATCTTAAAATTCTAGAAGCTTCAAGTTGATGGAGAGGAGAAAAATATAATTTTGGGTTTTCACAAAATCAAACGAATGATAGATAATTATTATTTATTTTTATTTATTTTTTTTCAAATGAGATGCAAAATGACAAAAGAATTTAAATAATTAAACCTGCTAAATGATTTTGTGAAAAATATTGCTAATGAGCAAAAGATGAAAACATAATCATAATTTAAACAAAAGTAAACAGTTGATAAAAATTAAGGTTTCCGTTTAAATTAAGATTTCTATGTTCGTCTCTCCCTCATTCAAATTTGATCAAATGTGAACAAATGTCATAGAGAAAATGTGTCGCAATAAAAACTCCCAAATTATGAAGGCTCATCCATCAACATCAAAACTATGTAGAAATCAAAATGAAATGGCATTTAAATTTCATGAAATTCAAATCAAACAAAAGAAAATAATATAAACTCAAACCAACTTGGAAACAAAGAAAACCAATACCAATCCAATCAAGTCAAAGGAAAACAAACAAAGAATCCAAGTAAAATTTCGAGGGAGCCTAGATTTTGATTAAAGAAAAAGAAGGGGATTGTTGAGGCCCAACACCTTGCTAAAGAAGGTCATTCCATCCGCTTGATAATATTTATGAAATAAGCTAGTCCAAGAAGAGATATTCAATGTATCTATGCAGGTAGGATCTCGAGGTTTCCCATTGCCAACAATGGAAGCACATCATGAAGCTATGTCATTCTCACATGGATGGCATTTCTATAGTTCCACTTCAGTATGATTTTCCTGCATTTCATTCTAGAATGATTGGTGTATCTGGCTTGAGAAGAGCTCACTTAATTCATGAAAAATATTAGCTAAATAGAGTTTCAAATGAGTACACCTTGCTACCATTGAAGCTAGACAGATCATTACAAGAGTTTCATTCGGGATACATGTAGATTTCCCAAAATATATCTATAATGGAGGATCTAAAACAACAGAAACCATATCTTAAGGGGGCTTGGGAAAATCGTGGCCTCATCTCCATGAATGCATGTCTCTTTGACAACGTCCAAGTGTTCAAAATTGTCTCAACGAGAAAATTTGTAGGAATTGACACCGTCAAAGGCTCGATTCTTAGTGGTGACCTGGTGGTTCTAGAGTTGTAATCGATCTAGTGGCGAGATCCGAGGTGAAAAATAGCTCAACATCCAAAACAAAAACACCATTATCGCAACCGCTCTTCTATCAAAACATAAGCATAGATTGTGGCATCTATTTTCGGTTCGTCATTGACATTGAGCAACATGAAAAAAATGACTCCATGAAATTTATTGTTTCATTGAGAGAAAGATTTTATTTTGTGTATAGATCTGTGCAATATCAGGGGATATTACGATCACATCATGCATATCCTCTTACAGCTCGAACAACACCATGATATTCTAGCTAGAGACGAGAAAATATTCCTATTACAAAGAAGCTAAACAACGTGGATGATGAATAGATTATAATTCATTCATCCTAGCGATAATAGATTTCACGAAAGTATTTCTCCACGATTTGTGTTGAGATGCAGTCTTCTTCAAGGCGGTGATATGTTTTCAGATGTTATGATCAGTATGGGAGGAGGTCCCTGGTGACCATGATGCACCATGGGAGACTCGATAAATTCATGACCAGGCTCTCAGCTTGAGATTGAGTTGTAAAATTTACTATTGATATTTTACCGACCGTGACGATAAGAGGTCGAATCGTGTGGTGTTGGGCCATTCTCAACAAATACCCTTTTCAAGCTGCACAAATACAGTGTCCTCTTGACATTACAAACCCTTTCACTTACACTTGCAAAGTAAGGGAATCAGGTTTTTCTAACCATGGTGGATTCTCTTCCCATCATGGCTTGTGTTTTACACCACCAAACGTTTAGAGATGGCAGTGCGAGCTTAATCTTTCTTCTTGTTGCGTGTCAAGACATGGTGCCACAACATAGGATTCCAATGGGGAAGAACCTGTGAAGGAGCTTGATATAGAAAATGGGTCTGGTATCCATTGTTGAGTGAGAGGTATTATTTTTTCCTAAGGAATATTTGGAAACATTGTAAACTTATCCATGAGTGTTTTATAAACTCTTGGCAAGTATGGTCTTGTTTAAAATTTCTTGAAAAATTATGATCATGTATTATCATCTATAGATTTGCATTGATCCAAGTGTCGGCATCGACATCCTCATTCCAAAGTAAAAAAGTGAAGGAGAACAAGGGTGCGATATTTCAGAAACATTTGTTATGCATATTAGGGAATCAACTACAGATTTGCATTGATGCAAGTGTTGACCTCAACATCCTCATTCTAAAGTATAAAGGGGAAGTATAAGAAGGGTGTGGTTTTTCATAGAAATTTTTTATGCAGATCAAGCAGTGGGGAAGTGTATCATGGAGAGTAAGAATATTCCTAGAAGCTGGTAAAGGTAGTTGTGGACATTCAAGTTACAATTTCTCTCTTTACTTTTGGAGGAACAAAGTACCTTTTGTGGGGAGTTATGATTCAGGAAGATATCCACACATGGAATTATTACTTTGCACACCATGGATAAGATCATTAAAATTTTGATTGATGATGGTGAAAAAGAATGATTAATGCTCATGAATGATTGAAAAATGATTAATACTTTAAATGAATGTGAGAAGCTCATGTATTATTCATTCAAATTGGAAAAATGAGTAATACTTGAAGAGAGAGGAATTAATCATATATTTAATTTCTTAAAAGGGAAATTAATTTTGTTTGATAATCCACCTCACAAATTAGTTTTCTAGTTTTAAGGGGAAGTTGGGAGTCTCATTAATTGGTTTGGGATTCCTCCTCATTTTATCACTTTAGATGCTTTCTCATTTTGTCCTTGAGTTGTTATTAGATCCTAAATTTTTGGATCATGTCTCCTTGAATTATGGAATTAAGGAAACTATATAAACTCTTTATGTAAGCTATAGGTTGCATCCCTTTATGGAGGTTGAAGAGAGAGCTCAAGAGATCTTGGAAGAAAGGAATTTAGTCCTTTTGGTGTCTGAAGAAATGTCACTTATACGAGAGACTTAAGTTCTCTTTGTGTAAGAGAAGGCTGCTTTGGGTTTTCATCCCTTTATGGAGCATGTGCCACATTTTGTGAGAAGGTTGCAGCCCCTTTCTATAGGAGGGATGATAAAATGATTTGCATTCCTAGAGGATCTCATTCTCAGTTGATTAAGTAAAGATTTAATTACACATATGCACCTAATTCTGACATTTTGCTCATGTTCATATGCATTGTTAATAAATTATTTGCTCATGTTCACATGAAATTAATCGTCAGTAAATATCCTAGTCATAAATTTTTGTAGAGAAAGTTCTCACAAAAAATCTCGGATCATTAACCATCATGCATTATTTTAGGAAATGGTTGAGGATTTTTCTCCATAATTTGAGATTGAGTTTACTTGAGATGTAGCCACGAGATATGACTCGAATATTTGACCTCAACCTCTTGGAAATGACCCTTAGAATAAAGTGTATTAGTCATAAATCCCTCTAACCACTTCAACACTCCCCCAATATTGAGCACAGGGCATTGAAAATTCTCCCTATACATGGTAAGGGGAGCGTTGACAAGAGTTCAATGCTCCCTATACATGGGAAAGGGAGTGTTGACCTTCAAAAATGGTCAAAATCTCAAGGTTAAAGACATTGTTTAAACCTTCTCATGATGCATTTTTCTCCTCCAAAATGACTAGGAATTATGGCAAATGTTCTTCTATGGTGTCAAAATTGTGACACTTAATAAAGTTCATGCAAAACTTAGTAAGGTGAATACGTGGTGCCGACCCCCAACCCTTGGGTTGAGATCCACATAGGATCATTCTAATTCTCCTCTGAGTCGGATTGACTCTTCAATTTCCCTACGGGAAATTCTCACACACACAAGAGTGTATCCATAGGTCCTTCTAAAAAACCCGCCCTGTCCACCTTAACTCCAGGTGCGAGCCTTACACCTCCATATGACCACGACCTGGTCCTTACACAAACGCCTTTCGCAACTCGCATGTTCGCAAGTCGAAGACCTTCGACTTTTCTTCACCAAACATCGATACCCGACATGCGATGGGATATGGATCCTCCTTGTTAGCGCCCTCCATGTGTAACCACCAGCTAGAGCTAAGTACTAACGTCACTCGCAACTCATGAGTTCGCGAGTTGAAGGGTTGAACCTCTAGGCCCTTCTTTTACGAGACTCCGAGATGTGAAAGTCAGAGAAGATTTGACTCCTTCAGTACTTCTCGCAGCTCGCAACTTCGTGATTTGGTTTGTTGAGCCTTTGTGCTCCTTTCTTACGAGAACCAAAAGCATGAGAAGTCAATAGGGTGTTGACCCCCTCCCAGGTGACGAGTTTCCACCTATCAACCACACGGTCCCCACTTGATGGATGCGCCACATGTTCTCTCTAGACCTTGGCCCTCGCCCTTCGCGACTTCTGCAGTCGAAACTGATTCCTCCCAACCTCCGAAACCCCGATATGTGATATAGAGAAGAGGTTCTGATCCAATGGTTATTCCTACTTCTCGCTACTCAAGAGTTTGCGCAACCAAAGGATTTGGTCTACCCTCTGAACTCATGAACCCTGAGTTCGAAACAATGATCCAATGGCCTGAACTAACCATGATCAATGGTCTTCGTTGATTCTTGACACTAGAGTGGTAGGTTCATCCAACTCCTAACCACCCTGCAACTTTACTAGATCCTACAGTCCCCGCAATTTTGTGAATTCTCCACTGAGAATTCTGACCATTCGATTCCTTCCTCTGAATCTCTGGCCCAAATTGACTCGACGTTCTTTCTTTGGGACTTAACTTCTACGTGATGATTCAGCTCCCCGTCTTCCTTTGAATACTTCAAAGGTGTTGACCCTCCTGAGCTTTCTATTGCAACCTAGGGTCTTGAAAGGACTTATGCACGCCCTCTTTACGGCAATCTTTCAAATACTTCTGTTTATTTTATTCTTCGACTCTATGCACTCTCGGCAACAGTAGTCTTTCACTCTTCAACCTTAGTTGATAAATTCTAAGGCTTCAACTAGCCTACACACACCTTGCATGGCTTCTGTGCTTCACCTGCACTTCTGCTCAAATGAGAACAATGGTATCCCTCCTGAGCTTTCTGAGATAGACTCAGAACCCTTGTCAACACACACCTTGTGGACATTTCACTTCACTCCTTGCAGGAACTTCTCTCAGGAAGAGAAACAATTGAAACTCGTTCTCTTTCTCTCTCAAACTTCATACATTCAACATGAAATCATACATTCAAAACAACATAGCATCATAAAAAATGCATAACAGAGAGAATAAAACAACTGTAAGCATACCATTCAGCATATGTAAACAGTAAGCATCATAACACCATGAAATCCGAGTCAAAGATTCATATATTAATTCAATCTCCTATACATGGGTTCTTCTCTACAACTCTCTGCTACAACTCTCTTCTTCTACTCTGCGCTAATGATCTAATCATACAATAATACAAAGGTGAGGGTGTCTATATCCATTTTCCCTCCTACGCTCCTAAAACTATATAATATATTAATTCAAAGCTACCTACTTTCATTTATCAGAATTAATGTCTACTACATCTGACAGATGAGAGAAAATCCCTCAAGATCTATTTACAACATGTAAGTATGCTTCCTTTAACTACTACATTAATATCTGCTCATTAATTTCTTCAAAACATTTCAACATGTGCAAAATGTGTGCTACGCATTTCCAACTGTCTTTTGCCTTTTATGGTTTCTTGGTTGACTTCTTACGATGCTCCTGCATCATACTCTCTCGTTTGAAAATTTTCATGAACTTATGTTCATGAGCTCTTGCACGGTCTGTCCATCCCTTTGAATTTATGCTTCGTCTTCCCAACTGGCATCTTCAACTGGGTGTCTCTTCCATTTGACCAAGTATTCAAAATAATCTCTCCTCCTGGTCTTCTTGCTAACCCTCTTGTCAATTATATTTTCCATCTGTGGATTTTCAGCTACAGGCATCTGTTGGGTCCACTGAACTTATTTATGTTCTTCCTCTGCTCCTTCTTCTTCAGCTCTGTAAGGGTACAAATCTGCAACATTGAATATCAGTGATATTCTGACCCCATCGGGTAATTCAATCTCATATGTGTTTGCCCCAAATTTCCTTATGACCTTGCATGGTCCAATATTTTTCATTTTAAGTTTATTATACGTTCCCCTTGGGAACCTTTCCTTCCTCAAATGTGCAAGAATCAAATCAACAAATTCAAATTGAAGTTCTCGCTTGTGTTGATCTGCTCTTCGCTTGTATTCTTGACTTGAACTCTGCAATCGCTCCTTAATTTGGTTGTGAAGATCCTTCATTCCTTATGCAAAGTCTTATGCACTAGCACTCCTGAATTCATCTTGTTATGAATCTTTCGATTTAGAAAATCCCCTTGGCTACATTCCATATACAATCTGGAATGGACTCTGCCCTGTGCTTTTATTGAGTGATTCATTGTAAGAAAATTCTGCCTGTGGCAGAATGTGATCCCACTGACTGTGGTGTTCAGTTACTAAGCTCCTAAACAAGTCTCCCAAGATTTTATTCACGACTTCTTTATGCCCATCCATTTGAGGATGATATGCTGAGCTAAAAGACAAACTTGTCCCCATATTTTTCCATAAGGTCCTCCAGAAATGTCCCACAAACTTGGTATCCCGATCAGACACAATACTCCTTGGTAAGTTGTGAAGTCTGACGACTTCCTTGAAAAATAGGTTCGCAATATGAGTTGCATCAATGGTTTTCTGGCATGGTATGAAATGTGTCATCTTTGAAAGTCTGTCGACTACCACAAAGATTAAATCACATCCTCTTTGTGTTCTTCACAATCCCAATATAAAATCCATGCTCACTGCATCCCATGGCCTTTATGGTATGGGTAATGGTTGATATAACCCTATGTTCTGCCTTTTCCCTTTTGTGTGCTGACAAATCCTGCATCTATCCACAAATTTATTAACATCTGTCCTCATCCCTGGCCAAAAATATGAGCCATTCAACTTTGAGAATGTCTTATCATGACCGAAGTGTCCGGCCAATCCTCCACTATGTTTTTCCTTCAACAGGTTCTCCCTTATGGAGCATTTTGGAATACATAGTTGATTGCCCTGGAATAATAAACCATCATGGATCATATACTCGGTCCATTGGCTTTTATCCCTGAGAAATGGATTCTCAGATGCCTCATATGCCTCCTTAAAATTTGGGTCATCCCTACACATTTCTTTGAGGTTATCAAAACCCAAAGTCTTGACTCTAAATTCCTGCATAAGCAAAACATTTCCTTCTCAAAGCATCAGCAACTTTGTTAGCAGTTCTAGAAATATGCTTACTTACAAAAGTAAAATTCTGCATGAATTCAACCCATTTAACATGTTTTTGGTTCAACTTCTCATGTTGAGTCACAAATTGCAAAGCGTGATTATCACTGTACAAAACAAACTCTTTAGGAACCAAATAATGTCTCCATTTCTTCAGCGCTTGTATGACTGCATAGAATTCTTTGTCATATGTTGAGTACTTGATCTTCATTTCATTCCATTTTTCAAAGTATGTGATCGACCTATCATCTTGGCTCAATACCCCTTCAATTGCAAATCCACTCGCATCACACTTGACCTAGAATGTCTTGCTAAAATCTGGCAAAACCAGAATTGGTTGTTCTGTGATCTTCTTCTTCAGTAGATTGAAACTCTTCTCTGCTTCTTCTGTCCAGTGAAAAGATTTTTGTCTTTTCTTCACTGTATCCATCATTGGTGCTATAATTCCACTGAATTTTCGAATGAATTTCCTGTAGAAACTTGCCAAACCATGGAAGCTTCGAACTTCAAACATGCTCTTCGGCGATGGCCAATTCTTAATCGCATCTACCTTTTTAGGATCCATCTTCAACTCATTCACAGAGATAAAAAAACCCAAATAAATGAGTTATGTCCTCATAAATGATGATTTCTTCATATTAATCATCAATTTCTCTTGCTGTAATCTCCTCATCACTGCATCTAAATGCCTTAAGTGTATTTCTTTTGTCTTGTTGAAAATTAATATATCATCAAGATATACAATGACGAATTTCCCCATGAAATCCTTCAGGATTTCGTTCATCAATCTCATGAAAGTACTGGGTGCATTTGTTAAGCCAAATGGCATGACAAACCATTCATACAACCCCTCATTCATCTTAAATGTTGATTTCCATTCATCACCTTCTCTCATTCTAATCTGACGATACTCACTTTTCAAATCAATCTTTGAAAAAAATCTTGCTCCACTCAAGCAATCCATCAAGTCATCCATCCTTGGTAATGGAAATCTGTATCTGATGGTAATCTTATTGATCGCCCTTAAGTCTGTACACTATCTCCAGCCTCCATATTTCTTTGGGCTGAGCATTGTTGGAATAGCGCATGGACTCAAGATCTCTCGAATCAATCCTTTGTCCATTAAGTCCTGGACCTATCTCTTAATTTATTCATTTTCCTACGGCATCAACCTGTACGCGTCTTTGTTCGGTAAGTTGGCTCCAGGTATAAGGTCGATATGATGGCTTATACTTCTTATAGGTGGCAACGAACAAGGTAGTTCATCCACTACTATATCAGCAAACTCTTCCAGCAACTCCTGGATTTCTTCTAGTAAATCATCTATCCTTGTACTGGTCAAAACAATTATGGGCTTCCTAACCACAATAAATTGTGTGTCTTCCTTCTTCTTAACCTCTTTAAGAAGTTCCTTCCCACTCATGAGAAGTACAATGTTGCTCATCTCTGTTTTCACCTCTTGGTTTTTAATCGGCAGCAACATGTGCGTCCTCCCATTCTTCTCCAGGGTGTACATGTTCTTTATCCCATCATGAATCACGTTCCTATCATATTGCCATAGTCTACCCAATAATAGATGACAAACATCCATGGGAATGACATCACATAATATTTCATCTTTATAACCCCCTATTTTAAATTCAACTAAACATTGTTTAGTGGCATTTACCTGATGTCCTTTTTGTAGCCACAAAAATCTATATGGGCTTGGATGTACAACAGTCTCCAGCTCCATCTTTTCTACCATCTCTATAGATACGAGATTGTTTGTGCTACCACTGTCCACTATGACTTTGCATACTCTGTCTTTAGTTTTGCAAGCAGTCTAAAACAAATTGTTTCTTTGGGATGGGTTCTCTGCCTCCTTCTCTGGCTTCAAGAGAACTTTCCTCATCATCAAAGATCTTCCGCCCTCAGCACCTTCTACCTCAACATTTCGTCCTTGAGCTTCGGCAATGTGAGTTTCACCACCATCTTTTTTCTTATCTGGACACTCATAGGATTTATGTCCAATCTTTCCACGGACAAATCATTTTACTTCACCACCTATGCCTCTTCCTCTTCCTCTGGCTCGAGGAAAAGTATTTCTATCACCATACTTCCCTCTCTGTGAGCTTCCTCCTCTCTCATGTTGAGTTTGAGGTTTCTTCCCCTCTTCTTTAGATTTTTGAGTTCTGTCTTGGGCAATTGTTTTGTCTCTAGCTTGAATTCTACCTCGGCCTCTTTGACCTTGTTTTCGACTCAACTTCTCTTCAGCCTTCAGAGCCATATGATAAGCATATTCTACAGTCTGAATGGTCATCATGCTCATCTCATCTTGAATGTCATATCACAGACCATTCATGTATCTGGCAACTTTTTCATCATTGTTTTCCCGATGACCTGCCCTGATGTTTATCTTGTAGAACTCTTCAATGTATTCCTTCACTGACATCATCTTCTGTCTCAAATTTTGCATCCTCCGAAACAGAGTGATTTGATAATCCTTGGGTATAAATTTGGATTTCATATTTGCAACCATTCTATCCCAGCTCTTGATTTTTTGCTTTCCTTTGCAGCGTCTGTTAGCCTACAGTTCATCCCACCATAGTGTTGCATGCCCTTTAAGTCTAGTAACGACATGTTTGACTTTCTTGTCTTCCTCAACATCCTCGTAGTCGAAGTATTTATCCAAAGCTCCAATCCAGTTTAGAATATCTTCAACATCCAAGTTTCCCTCATACATGGGAATCTCCATCTTTTCTCTGGCACCTATCCTTACAACATCCCTGAATAGGCATTCATCTGTAGCATCTTCGACTACGACTTCTTCTCCTTCATTTCTAGTTTCATTTTCACTTTCAGCTTCACTAATATCCCTAGCGTCAACTGTGCGCCTTTGTGTTGTCTCCATGGCATCAAGTCTAGCATGTAACTCATGCATTTCTCTTTCTCTTGTTGGATCAGGCATTGGCATTGGCCTGTCTCTTTTTCACAGCAGCATGGCTGTAAAATGTTCCCCTGTTCTCTGCTACAAAAGCAAAGAATTTGTTTTTCGGCTTTGATACCAAATTGGTGCGTATCAGACTACTCCTTTTTCTCTATCTCCTTCTGCCTGAAATATACAGGTACAATCAAGCTTTGATACCAAAAATGGTGTCAACCCCCAACCCTTAGGTTGAGTCGGATTGACTCTTCAATTTCCCTACGAGAAATTCTCACACACACAAGAGTGTATCCACAGGTCCTTCCTGAAAAACCCACCCTATCCACCTTAACTCTAGGTGCGAGCCTTACACTTCCATACGACCATGACCTGGTCCTTGCGCAAACGCCTTTTGCAACTCGCGTGTTCGTAGGTCAAAGACCCTTGAATTTTCTTCACCAAACTCTGACACCCGACATGTGATGCGATATGGCTCCTCCTTGTTAGCGCCCTCCATGCGTAACCATCGGCTAGAGATAAGTACTAAACTCACTCGCAACTCGCGAGTTCGCGAGTTGAAGGGTTGAACCTCCAGGCCCTTCTTTTACGAGACTCTGAGACATGAAAGTCAGAGAAGATTTGACTCCTTCAGTACTTCTCGTGGCTCGCAACTTCGCGAGTTGGTTTGTTGAGCCTTTGTGCTCCTTTCTTATGAGAACTCGATGCATGAGAAGTCAACACAGTGTTGACCCCCTCCCAGGCGACTAGTGTCCACCTGTCAACCACGCGGTCCCCACTTGATAGACGCGCCACGTGTTCGCCCGAGACCTCATCCCTTGCCCTTCGCGACTTCTACAATCGAAATTGATTCCTCCCAACCTCCGAAACCCCGATACGCGATATAGCGAAGAGTTTCTGATCCAACGAGTATTCCTACTTCTTGCTACTTGGGAGTTCGCACAACCAAAGGATTTGGTCTTCCCTCTGAACTCATGAAACCCGAGTTCGAAAGAATGATCCAATAGCCTGAACTAACCATGATCAACATTCTTAGTTGATTCTTGACACTAGAGTGGTGGGTTTTTCCAAATCCTAACCACCATGCAGATTTACTAGATCCTTGATCTAGGTGGATATCGAGGGCCACCCACCTTTTCCAAATGGCTCAAAACAGTTTTCTGGCCATTTTGGCAATTTACTATTTTTAGCAGGTTTTCACTTCCGGGGCCATTTTGAGGGCCTAAATGAGGTTTTTTCGAGATCGAGGTTCTTAATGATAGCCGAAGGCATGATTGAGCCCCCAAAATGAATCTCCTCGACGATACCTTTCCAACAAGCTATCACACGCCTAAAACGGAGATCGTATGCAAAAGTTACGACCCCGGGAAGTTGATGCACCAACTTACCCAAACGGGGCCCACATGACTTTTGGCGCTTCATCTCCTAGGGTTAGGTTTTTGGATGTCTAGGACTTTTGGCATTCCCGATTATTGTAAAAAGGCCTCCAGAGCCTCATTGTAACCATCTTCTTGCGAATGCGAGTGGCCGTCACATCTCTTCTCAGAGATAAGCTGCCACCATTCTAGCGAGTCTTTCACTTTGTATTTTTACAGTCTCTGTACATTTATTTCATTAATAGAAATCATGTATTACTGTATCTCTGTGTTTATGATTGCATCTCTGATATATTTCTGTTATATTAATGGATATACGCGATATCTCTGTGCATTTATTTATTATATCTCCGCTCTCGTTTCGTGCCGAAAATAATCCGGATCAATCCTACGGTCCCCGCAACTTCGCAAATTCTCCACTGAGAATTCTAACCGTTCGATTCCTTCCTCTAAATATCTGGCCCAAATTGACTTGACGTTCTTTCTCTGGGACTTAAATTATGCGTGATGATTCATCTCCTTGTCTTCCTTTGAATACTTCAAAGGAGTTGACCCTCCTGATCTTTCTATTGCAACCTCAAGTCTCAAAAGGACTCTTGTACGCACTCTTTGCGGCAATCTTTCAAATACTTCTATGTATTTGATTCTTCGACTCTGTGCACTCTCGAAAACAACAGTCTTTCACTCTTCAACCTTAGTTGATAAATTCTAAGGCTTCAACTAGCCTACACACACCTTTCACGGCTTCTGTGCTTCACCTGCACTTCTGCTGGAATGAGAACAATGGTATCCCTCCTGAGCTTTCTGAGATAGACTCAGAACCCTTGTCAACGCACACCTTGTGGATGTTTCACTGCACTCCTTGCAAGAACTTCTCTCAGGAAGAGAAACAATTGAAACTCGTTCTCTTTCTCTCTCAGACTTCATACATTCAACATGAAATCATACATTCAACACAGCATAGCATCATAACAAATGCATAATAAAGAGAATAAAACAACTGTAAGCATACCATTCAACATATGAAAACAGTAAGCATCATAACACCATGAAATCTGAGTCAAAGCTTCATATATTAATTCAAGCTCTTGTACATGGGTTCTTATCTACAGCTCTCTGCTACAACTCTCTTCTTATGCTCTATGCTAATGATCTAATCATACAATAATACAAAGGCGAGGGTGTCAATATCTATTTTCCCTCTTACGCTCCTAAAATTGTCTAATCTATTAATTCAAAGCTACCTACTTTCATTTATCAGACTTAATGTCTACTACATCCGACAGATGAGAGAAAAATGCTCAATATCTGTTTAAAACATGTAAATACACTTCCTTTAACTACTACATTAATATTCGCTCATTAATTTCTTCAAAACATTTCAACATGTGCAAAATGTGTGTTGCTCTTTTCCAGTTGTCTTTCGCCTTTTATGGTTGCCTAGTTGGCTGCTTACGATGCTCTTGCATCAATACAACACTTGATAAAGTGCATATGATACTTAGTAAGGTGCATATGACACTTGATAAAGCGCATGCTTTACTTAGTAAGGTGCATACAAAACTTACAACACTTAAGTGTGGCATTTGGTGATGTGACATTTAGGTGTGTAACACACGCGAAGGAGATAGGATACAATATTTTCTTCGTCTTCCATTCAGACTCTTGAACTATGTTCTATGAGTTTGGATCTTTTCCTTATTAACCTTGTCATATCCTTCATATGTATTTTGAAACTTGTTCCAAATTTCTTTTTATAATCCACAATCCATCACCTTGACGAACTCAGATTCTGATAGACCACACAATATGGAATTCATGGATTTTTCATTATTTTCACTAGGCTTCTTCCTGGCCACATATGTTGGTGGAGTTATGGGGGATATATAACCAGTCACAACTGATTGAAAAATATCAAAACCAAGATCCATTAAATAGTTTCACATACTTATGATACATAAGTCAAAGTTTGTTCCATCAAACAATGGAGCCTTGTTTGTGTAGAAACCTTCTTGACCATCCATGTATTCTCCCAAGAACTACCTTCTAGTGGTTAGACTATTTTCGAAGGACTTGCTCTAATACCAATTTTTCAGAGCACACTTATACTGAGTGGGGGAGGTGAATCAGTACAAGATAATTTTTAACTTTTTCAAACATACATCAACCATAAGAAAACAATCACATATGATATATATTAACTGCAAAACATGGAACACAATATTTACGTGGAAACTCTTTCGGGAGAAAACCACAAAAAATCTATTTATAATTCTTTGTAAG
This sequence comes from Picea engelmannii, assembly GCA_009831015.1. Lineage (NCBI taxonomy): Eukaryota > Viridiplantae > Streptophyta > Pinopsida > Pinales > Pinaceae > Picea > Picea engelmannii. The sequence goes on from ML802781.1 coordinate 205,085, forward strand.
CACCAAACTATTGTTACAAATATTTGTAGGAACCAACGTACTAGATAAACTAATCCCCATTGGTACAAATCCTAGTAAGCACCAACCTACTATTACAAATCTTCTTAGAAACCAATCTACTGGAGACACCAATCCCACCGCTAAGAACCAACTTAGCAAGAGACACCAATATCTTACATATTTTCATAGACAACAATCCCCATTGTTAATCACCAAACTATAAATAGACACCAATATATTATATATATTTGTAAACATCAATCTACTAGAGACACCAATACCCACCGTTAAGCACCAACTTAGCAAGAGACACCAATATCTAAGTTTCACCAACCTTCACCGATTCTACTTCCTATTTATACCTTCACCAAGTCTGCTCACTACTTCTACCTTTACTAGGTATACTCACTACTTGTACCTTCATCAGGTCTTCTCACTACATCTTCATATACCTAGTCTGACTAAAATTTGAATTTCCAAATGGAAACTTCCTTAAAGAATTTTGTTTTGAGGCTCTTTCCAAGAATGAACTTGTATAGCATGCCACGTATCCAATTTTAAAATATAATTCTAAAATTGTTACCCGAGGTACTTATTTATGTCTCCTCTAATCTCTAAAATTTTCACAATTTGAATATTACCAAAAAAGAAGTTATAATGAAAATTTCAATCTGTTTTATTTGAAACTGATCTCAAGACCGTTCAAAAACCCTAACTTCCATAGAGAATTTCTCAGAAAGTACAGTGAACCAACATCTGAAATTTTTACCTTGGTTACTTTTGTATGTCTCCTTTGTTCTATAAAAAAAATTCATAGTCTGAAGAGTTTCAGAAAACAATTTATTCTGAAAATTTCAAACTAACATGTTTGAAACTTATTTCGGGAGCATTTAGGAACCCTAACTTCCACAAGGCATATCTCCAGACATATAGAGAACCAACATCTGAATTTTTACCAAAATTACACCAATATCCCTCCTCTGTCTCTACAAAATTTCAAGGTTGGAAACATCCCAAAAAACAAGTTATAGAGATAGTGTCAAGCTCACACATTTGAAGCTTATTTAAGGAGCATTCAGGAACCCTAAATTCCATAGGGAATATCTTTGAAATTGTCGTGAACCAACATATGAAATTTTTACCACATATACACCAAGATTACTCCTTTGGTGCTAAAAAAATTCAATGTCTGAAATGTCCCATAACATAATTTGTCATGAAAATTCCAAGCTAAACGAAAAATGATTTCACAACTCTTCCCTTTTGGAATGATATTCAATCTTTTCTCATTCATTTTTCACACACTAACTTTCTCTCAATACTTTCTCTTTTTATACTTTTTCATAACCCTTCATGAAGGTACATTTCCATTAATTAAATAATTAATTTCCAATACCGTGGAAAAATACCCCAAATACCATGTGAAAATACCCCAAATCCATGGGTTTGAAACCGCCATTTCACTTTTTACTTTTTCACATGCACCTCTTGTATATATATATATATCCCCAAGGGTTAGCTCAAGTGGTTATGATCCAGACGTGAATTTATCTCAAGTGGAGAAGGTCATGGGTTCAAATCTCTTGTGCTCCCTTAGGGTTAGGTATATTATTCGTAAGGCCGATGGTTTACCCCATTTACCATCCGTGAAGTAGGGAAGTACTTGAGGGTTTCCCGTGTTGACTTCCTGGGAATATATATATATATATTGGAAATGTTGTGTATATTGTAATGTCGTAATATGATAGTACTGACATCATTAATCATTTGACATCAACGACAATAATTCCAATGGGAATAGAATATACATCTAACAAATTTTAAAGCTACCTTCACCAACATGGGATCAAGCATAAAACCATAGTTCCATACAATGCTCAACAAAATGGTGTAGTTGAAAGAATGAATAGGACTCTCCTAAATATCGTTTCTTCCAGGATGTTTTTCAAGAATGTAAAATTGATGTTTTGGGCTGATGTTGTTCTATGTGTAGCTTATTTGAAACACATTTTTCCATATTAGGATCTTAAATACAAGAATCCATGTGAAATATGGTATGGTCACATTCATTTGGTGATTCATCTCAAGATATTTGGTTCCACCTACTATGCCTTGATTCCTAAGGAGCAAAGAAGAAATATTGATGCAAGGAGAAGAAAGTGAATATTCTTGGGGTACTCAAATAACACCAAGGGATATCATCTTTACAGTGAGAAAAACAAGAAATCCATCCTTTCCAGAGATGCAATATTTCTTGAATCCTCCAAGAATGAAAAAATTGTTGAGAGGTAGCTTGATCATCTAGAAAAACTCACTTGTGTAAAGATATATCTTGAATTTGATAATGAGATTCCACATATTGAAGGGGGGATCCCTATCTTGGGTCAATCTATGGAATCTCCTTTTTCATTTGAAGCACCATCTTTCCCTTATGAATACTTTCCATCCATTTCATCGGAACCTAAAGTTCATTTAAATCATGTGATTAAGAGGATTGAAAAGTCGACTCTTGATGATAATTTAGCACCATGTCAATCAACTGAGAAACCTATACCATCTCAGAAAGGTCCATAAAAATGCCTCATAAAAACACTTCAAATTTTTCATCCTAATGAGGTCGAAAAGACATGAACTATAATTTGCTCAAGACAAGATGGAGGCAATGTAGATAATCCAAATTCAGGTAATGTAGATGACATGAATGTTTCGTATTATTGTGAGTTTGATTTATATACTAAATTTGAATCGAATTCCTTTGAAGAAGACTATTCTCATGATGAATGGAAATAATCCGTGAAAAAGGAATATAATTATCTCATCAAGAATGGGACATGGACGTCGGTGGACCCTCCATTCAGAACCAAACCAATCAGCTGGAAGTGGGTATTCAAGAACAAGTACAAATTAGATGGCTCACTAGACAAGCACAAACCAAGGCTCATGGAAAAACGATTTTCACAGAAATAAGGCATTGATTATGAGGACATTTTTCCCCCACAATAAAATGGGATACCATCCGTACTCTATTTTCCATCCGAGGTAATTTTAAGAAATCCCCCTAAATTTATATGTATACTAAATGGGTGAATCCCCATGATACACATGAAAATTCAGAGGCTATTTTATCAATAATATAATATGTATGTATATATAACTTTTTGGATAATCTTTTACTATTTTATAAAATATTGTAAAATGTTGGTGAATCTTTCACTGAATTATAAAATATTATAAAACCTTGGCGAATCTTTCACTGAATTATAAAACCTTGTAAAGAACTGGTGAATTTTTTTATAAATTATAAAACCATATATAATAATTGATACAGGTGGATATCGGTGGCCACCCACCTATTCCAATTGGATCACATGTATTTTTCATTTTGACATTTATTTTCCTAGATTTTTGGGTTCTAAACTTTCGGGACCATTTTGAGGCCCTAAACAAATTTTTTTGGGATTTCCACAGTCACACTAAAGACAAAGCCAAATTGTGATAGAATAATGTTTAATCCTCAGATAGACCTTTCCAATGGGCTATTGTGTGCCTAAAATGGATATCGTATGAAAAATTTACGAACCCGGGAAGTTGATGTACCAACTTACCCCACCCACATGACTTTTGGCGCTTCATCTACTAGGGTTAGGTTTTTGAATGTATATGGTTTTGGAATTCATTTTTGAAGTAAAAAATTCCTTTGGAGCCTCATTGTACTCATTTTCTTGTGAATGAGTGCAACTGTCACATATCTTCTCAGAGATAATCCACCACCATTCTAGCAATCTTGTTTCAGTCTGCATTTTACAGTTTCAACATATTTCTTTATTGAATAGAAGACACATTTTATTGTATCTATGTTATTGTTCATTGTATCTTTGTGTTAATAATATAGATCTGTATTCATTTCGTTCTTTTCATAAAACCTGGATAAGTGGTATCAGAGCGGTCTTCTCCTTATCGTTCTTAGTGCATGTCCTCGATGAGGTTAGAGTACAAAGAGCTGGGTCTTGATCTTTTTTCACTTGAGGAAAATATCTCTCACACGCCCAAGTGACCTTCCATGGTGGGAGAAAATAAATACGATGGGACAGGATATCCTTTCAAAAAATTTCTCTAGTAAGTCCTCACGAAATGGAGGAACAAGATGATGGATAGTTTTGTGCAAATTCTTCGACAACTACCAACATGCAATGCATCTTCCTCGAGAAGAGGAGACGCCCCATTCAAGGTACAAATAAACTTTGATATTCTTATATTTGAAGGTCAGATAGACACAAATGCTACAAAAACATGGTCAAATATGCTAGAAGGGTACCTTTTTGTCCATAACTTTTCCAATAGAGAAAAGATTACATTTGTGCTCCTCAAAATCGTCCCCCATGTCAAAGATTTGTGGGATACTTTTGTGAGAAAAATGCAACAGATGAACCCTCATTATTTAAAATTTTCATTCACCTAGGAGTCCTTCAGGGATGCTATTAGGGAACAATACTACCCTATTGGAAGTTATGATGACTTTTTTACAAGATGGACCACACTGCAGTAGGAAAGGGACCAAACAGTGCTAGAGCTCACAAATAGCTTCCATACTTTGTGCACCAATATGGGTATCAAAGATTTTGAGCGAAATTTACTGCTCAAGTACCATGGCGGTCTGCATAGATACATTCATATATAAATGGAGTTTATGGACATCTCATCCTTGGGCGTGACCTATTGATATGTTTTCAAAATAGAGCAGAAGCTTAAACAAAAGACACGGTATTTTGGGTCTGGGAACCCCTCACAGCAAAAGTAGAGAAAGGGTATCCCCAACCCATAGAAAAAAAGGGTGGAGAAAATATGGATAACCTCAAGACAACTGGTCTAATCCAAAAATAAAGGATAATGGAAAGACAAAGAAACACACTCGGAAGTGGTGTGACTTCCATAAGAGCCCCTGGAATAACATTATCGATTGTCTCTTATAGAATTCATTGGTGGTTGAGGCTAAATCCTCTGAATCAGATGCATGTTTTGACTCTAAGTCATAACTAGAAAACGAGAGATGAATTATTGATGCGGAACCTACTACCACCAAGATCCATCCTAGTGAACCTGATGAGCCAGAGGAAGGCGAGCACCTTTTTCATTCACATATGTGGGTGAAGGGTACTCCACTACACTTCATCATTGATAGTGGTAGCCAGAAGAAGCTCATCTCAACACAGGTCATCAAGTGGCTATCCCTGTCGAGAATGCCACACCCGCAACCATACACCATTGGATGGATCCACCAAGGAAGTGATATTCACGTAAGCCAACAGTGTCACATGTCCTATGACATCAACCCTTAAAATATGAGGTATTGTGTGATTTCATTCCCCTTGAAGTTTTTGATGTTCTTTTGCAGCAACCTTATTTATGAAAATGTCATGTTTTATATGAGTCTAGGCCTCATAGTGTTATTATTACTTTGGAAAATAAATTGTACAAGATACCCGAGGTATTCCCATCTACTGTTGTTTCCTTGATCTATTCCAAGCAATGTGGGAAGGTCATCTCTCATACCGAGAAGTTTTTATTTATGATTCTCTCTCAAAGTGGGTGAAAGGTTGCAGCCACATCCATCGTCTCTATGGTCGATCTCTCCACACAGCAGAAGCAAGTGGATAATGTCATGGAAGAATACAAAGACATCTTATCCTCACCCACTAGGGAACCTATGCACTGTCAGGTCAAACATTAAATCGATCTGACCCCCGATAAACCACTACCCAATGGGCTAGTATATCACTTCTCTCTGTTAGAAAATGAGGAGATCAAGCATCAAATCCAAAAACTTCTCAAATAGGGACACATCCAACCTAGCTCATCACTATTTGGAAGCCCAATCATGATTGTGCAGAAGAAATATAGGACTTTGTGACTTTGCATCTATTATTGATCCCTAAATAAAATCATAGTCAGGAACTGGTACTCGATTCCCCGAATCGACGATCTCCTTGACCAGCTCAAGGGGGCCAAATACTTTAGTAATATTGATCTGAATTCTGGGTACCATCAGGTCCCAATAGAGAATATATATGTATGGAAAATTGCCTTCAAGTCCAAAGAAGGTATTTTTTAATGGTTGGTCATGCCCTTTGGTTTAACGAATTCCCCAACAAATTTCATGAGGATGATGGACAATATATTGCATCATTTCAACAATTATTTTGTGGTGGTGTATCTGGATGACATCCTAATCTATATCAAGAATTGGGAGGAACACTTGTAGTACATTCAGCAGGTTCTGCACACTCTACAATAGCAAAATATAAGTGAAAATTTGGAAAAATTCTCCTTCGGCATGGACAGGGTCCAGTACCTAGGCTACATTATTGATGAGCATGGGGTGCATGTAGATCTATCCAAGATCTAGGTTATTTGTGACTAGCTATCCCCAACTACACTCCGAGATTCAGAGATTTTTAGGCCTTTCCAATTTCTATTGCAAGTTTGTGTTGGGATTCTCCCATATTGTATGGGCCCTCATCCAGGTAACCAGGGGTGGTGGTAAGGAAAATTTTGTGTGGGGCATGTCACAACAACGAGAATTCTATGATTTGAAGCAAATCTTATGCTCATCACCAATTCTCTCATTATCTGACCTACAACAACCCTTTGAGATCGAGGCATATTCTTCAGACTATGTTGTTGGCATAGTTCTCACTTAGCACGGACACCCCGTGGACTATTATAGTGAAACAATAGCATATTTTGTACATAATTACCCTACTTACGACAAAGAAATGTACTTCATTTTGCAAGACTTCTTCCAGTGGAGGAAATACATTCTCGGGAAGGATACAATCATCCACATCAATCATAAGCCATTGCAGTTCATGCAAACACATGGAAAATTGCAAAATGACCTCCATTAGAAGTGGTCCACATACTTGTAGTAGTTACATCTCAACATCAAGTATAACATTGATCCAGATTTATGTAGGAACACAATGAAATACAAAAATACACATAAACGTAGAGATGCAATGGAAATAAGACTTCATTTCATTAATAACAAATGACTGAAAAATGCTTACAGACAGAATGGAAATAAACTAGCTAGGGCACTGGTAGCTTATCTCTGAGAAGAGATGTGGTGGCTACTGGCCTCTGAACTGCCTGTTACAATGAGGCTCGAAGGCCTATATATTACTGAGAAACAATGGAAAACCCTAAACATTCAAAAACCTAACCCTAGGAGATGAAACACTAGAATATGGGCCCCGTTGGGGTAAATTGGCACATCAATTTCCCGGGGTCGTAACTTTGGCATACTATCTCCGTTTGATGCACTCGATACATCGTTAGAAATATCTATTCGAGGACTACACTGCTGACAGCAAATATGAAGTCTAGAACGGACTCATATTTTTCGGAGCATTCATGCCCAAAAAACGTCATTTAGGGCCTCAAAACAGCTCCGGAAGTTCAGGACCCGAAGAACTGCTAAAAATAGTAAATTGTGCTACAATTAAGGAAACTGAAGAAAAAAATGAAAGAAAAAATGGTGTGGGTCTAAGTGGAATAGGTGGGTGGCCACCAATATCCACCTGGATCAGTCCTCCCCCCTTAGGAAGCAATGGTCCCCATTGCATTGAGTTCCTCCACGAGATGAGGAAACTTCTGCTGAACTTGGTCCCTGGTGAAGGAGTTGGCCTGCTTTGACAACTTGATATAGTTGGATCCTATATTGGCAGGTGTTCTTGATCTATGTGTCCATAATTTGATCAGTTGTGGCTTGTTCCATGCAATCTGGGTTTAACTTTGTTGGTGTGAGTTGTTCTGCCATGTCGGATGTGTCTAGTAGAGGTGGAAAGTAGGGAAGAAGGTTGTCCACATTGAACATTGGGTGCAGACCAAGGAATGGTGGAATATTGAGCTCAAAATCATTGTCCCCTACAGCCTTGGTGATGGTGTATGGCCCATATCGGAGTGGGAGAATCTTGCGGTAGGGTCCAGCGAGGTGCTCCTTTTGCAAATGTAGCCACACTTTTTTGCCCACCTGGAATTTGTGTGGCACCCGATGTTGATCATGTCGTTGCTTGTACTTAGCATTGGCTCTGTCCAAGATGTCATGAACTTGTTGGAAGATGTGTTGAATGCGCTCAATGAAGTTGTTTGCCTTGGCAGCCTCAGACTGGACATGGGTTGAATCTGCCTGAGTAGCCGCAAATAGCATGGCTACATCAATGGGACATAGTGGCTGGAATCCCAAGCCCACTTGAAAGGGGTTATGGTTGGTTGAGCTATGGAGAGCCCAGTTGTAGTTGTGTTGTACATAGGGGAGGCTCTCATCCCATGTGTGTGGATTCTTTGAGTTGTACATGAGAAAAATGTGTACAATCGTCTGGTTGATGACCTTTTTCTGGCCATCAGTTTGTGGATGGAAAGCTGTGGACTTGGTGAGCTTGGTGTCCAGCATCGACCAAAGGCTGGACCAAAATGTACTGAGGAACCTTCTATCCCGATATGAGATGATACACTGTGGGATCCCATAGTGTACCCACACTCATTCAAAGAAGAGTTTAGCAGTGTCTTCTGCAGTGATATTCTTCTTGCAGGCCATCATAATGGACATCTTCGAGAATTGGTCGACGACCAAAAAAACACAATCATTTCCATGCTTAGTAGAAGGAAGGCCCAACATGTAATCCATAGATATGGATTCCCAAGGTCGACTGGGGGTAGGAAGCAGAGTATAGAGGCCTTGCTTCTTGATGGTCGGTTTGGCAATGGCACAAGTAGTGCAGGACTTGATGTACTTCCCGACATCCTGTCGAAGGTTCGGCCAATAGAAATACTTTTGTAGTACTACCATGGTTTTCTCGACCCTGAAATGCCCAACGACCTGACTGTAGTGCACTTCACAAATCATCTTGGCATGCTCGCTTGAAGGAACACAAAGGTGTCCCAGGTGACAAAGCAGGGCATCCTGGAGGTGAAAATTGGGAACTTGCTTACCCTCCAAGAGTGTATTGTATGTGTGGCTGAATTCTGGATCACTTGTGTAGAGAAGTGGCCAATTGGAAGTCCCATACCCACAAGAGTTGACAACAGTGGTTAGCGCCATGATGGGTGATCGACTGAGGTAGTCTGCAACATTATTGGTGCTACCTTTCTTGTACTTAATGTTCAAATGAAACTTTTGTAGGTATGTGGACCACTTCTGATGGCGATCGTTCTGCAATTTCCCTTGTGTCTGTATGAACTGCAGGGGTTGGTGGTCTGTGAGGATGACTGTTTCCTTTCCCAAAATGTAATTCTTCCATTGCCGACAAGCCTGCACAATGGAATACATGATTTCTTTGTCATAAGTGGGATACTTCCTGACTATTTCAGAAAGTGTCTCACTATGATATGCCAATGAATTCCCATGTTGAGTAAGGACTACCCCAATGGCATAGTCAGAAGCATCTATCTCGATCTCAAATGGTTGTTGCAAGTCTGGTAATGTGAGCACTGGTGCAGAGTAGAGGCGATGCTTCAACTCCCCGAACACCTTCTATTGAGATTTAGACCAAAAGAATTTTTCTTTAGCTCCTCCCTTGGTGACTTGACTTAAGGGCCAAGTGGTATGAGAGAATCCCAACACAAAACTATGGTAGAAATTGGCAAGACCTAAAAATCTATGGATCTCTATTAGGGTGGTTGGGGCTGGCCAATATCGAATGACTTGGATCTTTGCTAGATCCACATGCACCCCCCGCTCATCAATAATGTATCCTAGATAATGAACCTGGGTCATGCCAAAAGTGCATTTCTCCAAATTGGTACACAACTTGTGTTGTTGTAGTGTTTGGAGGACCTGTCGGATGCGGTGGAGGTGCTCTTCCCAAGTATGGCTGAAGATCAGAATGTCATCCAAGTACACCACTACAAATGAGTTGGTGAATGGCCATAGGATGTCATCCATTAGCCTCAAGAAGGTTGCAAGGGCATTTGTCAACCCGAATGGCATGACCAACCATTCGAAAAGGACCTCCTTATATTTGAAGGCAGTCTTCCACACATCAGAGGGTTCAATTGGTACCTGGTGATACCCCGACTTCAAGTCGATCTTTCTGAAATATTTTCCCCCCTTGAGTTGGTCCAGAAGGTCATCAATCCATGGGATCGGGTACCTATTCCGAACAGTGATCTTGTTCAATGCCCGATAGTCAATGTAAAGTCTCCAAGTCCCATCCTTCTTCTGCACCAACACGATCGGGCTCCCACAGGGTGATGAACTTGGCCGGATGTGACCTTTCTGAAATAGCTCCTAAATTTGCCTCTTGATTTCATCATTCTCCAAAATAGAGCGTCGATATATGGGTTCGTTGGGTAGCAATGCACCTGGGGTCAGATCGATGGGGTGCTTGACTTGGCAGTGTAGATGCACCCCTGTGGGGGAGGTGAATATGTCCTCGTACTCCTCCATGACCTTAAACATCTGTCATTTTCATGCAGCGGGGCCCTGTCTGGAGGTCATGGCCACAATATTCCTCTTTCCCTGAGGGCGGATCATCAGGAAAACAAATTTCCTGGTTTTGGAAATGAGCTTACTACATTGTTTTGCAGTAACCAAAGAGATGGTGGTAGGTGGTGCTATCTTCCGTATCTTGCATAGCTTATTTCCCAAGGTGATAATAACAGCATGAGGCATGGACTCATACACAGCATGTCACTTCCACAAGTACGATTGGCCTAATAATACATCAGAAACATCAAGAGAAGCAATGTCACATAATACTTCATCTGTGAAGGGATTGATGTTGTAGGGAAGGTGACATTGTTGGCTGATGTGGAGGTCTCATCCTTGGTGCAACCACTCGATGGTGTATGGTTGTGGGTGTGTTGTGGTCTAAAAGACTATCCACTTCATGACCTCTACCGAGATGAGGTTCTTCTGGCTCCCTCTGTCGACAATGAATTGCAATGGGGAACCCTTTACCCACATCTTGGAATGGAAGAGACGCTCCACCTCCTCTAGATCTTCTGGTTCCTCCTTCTATATATTCGTGGTGGCAATGGTGGCATTGGGATCTGCATCGATAATATTCTTCCCCCTATCATTCCCCTTGTTAGGTTCTGATTCAAAGTCGGAGCATCCATCCGATTCAGAAGCCTTCAACTCAGCTACCAGTAACTACTTGGTCCGACACTCACTTGTGTTGTGAGTGGAGCTCTTATGGAACTCACACCACTTCCCCATGTCCTTTTTTGGCTTCATGGTGTTTTTCTTTGCTTGTGGATTTGGAGGGTTATCCTGGGTCTCCCCACCTTGGCTTGGTCCTTTGTTCTGCAGTTTCAGGGTACCTTTCCCTTGCTTCTGATTCACAAACCCAAAGTCTCTCTTTTTTTGTTTGAACTTCTGCTCAATCTTGGCAGTATATCGGTATGCCACACCAAGCGAGGAGATGTCCAGGAACTCCATTTCCTCTTGAATGTATCTGTGAAAACAACTGCGGTACTTTAACACCAAATGTTTCTCTGAATCTTTGATACCCAACTTTGTGCGTAGGGTATGAAACAGATTCATCATCTCATGCACATCTTGGTCCCTTTGTTTCCACAATGTAGTCCATTGTATGTATTTGTCCTCATAGCTCACCACGGGATAATATTGTTCCTTGATGGTGTATTGAAAATAATTCCAAGTGGGTGCGGCCGAGAACAAAGAGGGTTCCCCATCGCCCTGTGATGCAGACCCTCAACCCTCGGGCCGAGTTCCGCTCACAAGATCGTTCTAATCTCCTTTGAGCTGAAGTGACTCTTTTGATTCCCTGCTGGAATATCCTTCAAATTCGATCCATAGGTCCTTCTTTTCCCCTTATGGCCTCTGTATACACGACCGTTAATTTCCCTGACAGAATTACAAGTTTCGGGATTCTCTATTTCCCGATGTCAAGAGTTCTTGTCTTCAAGAACTCCCAAACTCTAAAATGATGAAATGGATTTATCCGCAATTATCCCCCTGGGATATGCCTTGGTCCATGTGACCACTATCCCATACGACCGCAGTACTATGTCCTGGCCTCTTCCTTACCTTTCGCGATTTCGGGCTTTCAAATGCCGAAATGCTTTGGACTTCTCATCCTCAGGATTCCCGAAATGTCGAATCCCGATATGCCGAAATGGCTCTCCTTTCGGAATTTTCCCCGAAGTTCTGGATTTCTGCCACGTGTCCTCCTATGATGGACGATCCTTGACGTTTTGCGATTTCGTGACTTGTGACCCCCTGTGACACAAATCCTCTGTCAACATGAATCCTCAGTAGCCGAAATATCGATGGACTCTAGATCTTCGCCACGTGTCCTACTCCATCAGATGCTCATGATCCTTTCAGGGTTTATCAACCCAAGAGTCTGACCTCTTTTCAACGAGACTCCCGAATTCCCGATTTTTGATATCCCGATGGACTTTTGTGTCCACTACTCTGAGCGTGAGGGTTTAAACCTCGTGCAACTCTTCAATAGACCTGATAGCTATCGGAGATTCTGAACAAGATCTGATGGCTCATGATCTCTCCCGCTCTGTGCACTCTCCTGTTGCTCCCTGGATGTGGAAACCTTCAACGGTCCATATCCCTTCGGCAGAATCCGATGGTAGTTGTGCTCCTCCTGAGATTTGGCGTTTTTCTTCCAACACTTAGAAAAATTCCAATGTTCAAAGGCCTCAACCTTTGTTTCTTTTCCCTGCGACCTCTTCACCTTGGGTCTCGCCTGCATTCTCAAATATGCTACTCCTCCTAAGCTTATCCTTTCGAATCCTCAAATAGGATTTTTCAACTTCTGCATCTCTGCAGAGTCTTCACGCACCCAAAGTTGCTACTCCTTCTGAGCTTTCCTACTCCTCAAGCCCTAAGGAAATAAATCCTTCTTCCTTCTCTTGCAGATGGAAAATCGGATGACCTCCTGGCACTCTGTCTGCTCAAGCAACCTATTGCTGAGTCTTCAGGGTGTTCAGTAACCCTGTGAATATCCTTCAGTGGATTCTTATCCTAAATATAGAACTCAACAGAGTTCTCTTCTTGTGCTTGTCGACATACTGTCGCAATGCCCTCCTGGCAGAGTTATATATAACTCACAACAGAGTTCTTATGTGCACTCTTTGAACCTGCTCAATCCCCACCTGGTAGAACTTTACAGAACTCCTCAGAGCTTCTGTCTTCTTTTGAACTCACAACAGAGTTTCTCCTCTGTGCACTCCTTGCACTGGCTCAATGCCCACCTGGCAGAGCTTTACAGAACTCCTCAGAGATTCTGTCTGCAACTGTGTTCTTCTCCACAGCCTTGCCTCCTGAGGTGTTCAGCAACCTCAAAGGTCTTCCTCTGAATTGTTGATTTCAGCTTTTGTTCCCACCTGACATGCCTTTGTCTGAATCCACAGAGTTCAGAAGTGCTTCAGTACATTGGCTATCAGAACCCGTAGCGTTCTATCACACCCTCCTGGTATGAAGCCTCCAAGACCTTCACCAATCCTGAAACCAAAACAACTCCTGCAAATGCAAACCTACTACATAATAAGAACACTCATAGACATTCACACAACACAAAAATACATGCAGGAAAAACTATTGTTTTGTATTAACAAAATGCTTGTTTACAAGGGTGTTATGAGCACGGAATTTAACAGAGTCTTGGCTCTTACTCTTCTACTCTCTACTTGTAGATTCTACCTTACACATTGAGATACAATTACAACTGAAAGATATTTTACATGAGGGGGCTCTTAGATCTCTTCCCTCCAACCTACCTACCCTATTCAATAACATTGAATGGGTTGTCTAGTCCACCATCTAGATCTAGATCTCAGTCTTCAATGCATTAAAGGCCTACCTACTATATGCCTATGCAAAGCACACCCTCTCGGCTCAACAGCCTAAAACATTAAATTACATTCAATTTCAAAATTGAAAACAAGGGCTATGCCTCTCTTCAGCCTTGAATGCACGCGCTGATGTGGCTGGCTGGTTGACATGGAGAGATTCTCCTACATCATACTCCTCAGCTGCAAAATTCATGAGCTCCTTCTCATGAGTTTCCCCTCTCAGCTGTGGAAATCCTCCTGGATCCCAAACAAATTTCTGAAGCTGTTCATCTACTCCATCTCCCTGCTACTGCTATTGTTGCTTCTTCTTTTCTCAGCTTCTCCTTGTTGGCAGTCTCTATTGACATGATCATTATCTCTCTGATCTCCTCGATCACTTTGTCTAGCTGCTCCAGTGGCTAGTTCTGCTTTTGCATTCTCCTCGGCTACAAAAATTTTCTGCAATTGGGAAGATCAATGTGATCTCCCATGCTATCCTCATCTTCTTCCTCTGTGGCACTAAGTGTCCACTCTGCTACAGACTTCAGCTCTGTAGTCTCTTCTTAACTGACCTGTTGTTTAGTCACCATCTTCTTTGACAGCTCAACCTTTGCCAGTCCTCTTGCTGGCTCTGGATTGTTCAGTCAATCCTCCAGCATCTCTAGCTCCATCTCCCATGGAGTGATCAATCTTCCTGCCTGCTCTTCGGCTTCTTCTGCTGTCAACTTCAGTGTTGCAGATTCCTTAGCTTCCTGGCTGAAATCATTGAGCCACTCCTCAGAATGCTCATTCTCTTCTTCTTCTTTGGTAACTTCCAAATTCTGCTCCAATTCTTCTCTCACAGTCTCAGCTGGCTATCTCGCTTCTGTTGTTGTTGCCTCAACATACGTAATGCAGATTTCTACCTCCTCTGGGATAAGTGGAAAGAATATTTCAATTCCCCCAATCATTAGAAGATTCATCAGATCCTCCTCTTATGTCAGCTCCTTAGGCTGATTCAAACTCACCTCTGAGTTTATGAGACCCTTAGATAGTCTCATCTGCTCATCCCTGCCTACCTGGCAAATTGGGATTTTCCTGCTACCCTCCTGGCAGTCTATGGAATCAATTGATCCCATCTCTGTTCCCTTGCCCCCCTGGCAAATTGGAAACTTTTCACTGCCCTCCTAGAAGTCTATGAGATCCCGCACCAATCTCAATCCATTGCCCACCTGGCAATGTGAAATTCCCTAGCTGTCCTCATGACAGTCTGTGAGATCCTCAACTGATCTCAACTCTTTTCTCACCTGGAAATTGGGAATTTCCTCTCTACCCTCCTGGCAGTGCTTGAGATCTTCAGCCGATCCCAATTCTTCCTCAGCATCACTGAGATTTCTCCCAGTCTCTGGTTCACATATTTGAACCCTTTCTTCTTCAGGTCCGTTGAGGTTTTCAGCATGCCTAAACCATCCTCTTAGCACCCTACGCTATATTTTAGCCATCATCTCCTTGACTGGCCATTTTTCTTTCGTCCTCATGGGCCATTCATGTACCCATCTTGACTTTGCATTCTATTGCATCTCCAATGCAATTTCATCCATCCTTGCATTCATCTCGGTGAGCTCTTCATCCCATTCATCTTCGCTCATCAGCTCTGGGTCTTTCCTTCCAGCACTCGTATAGCATTTAGTAGCCATCTTGTTGTTCTTGTCTTCTCTCCTGCAAACCTGGTGCTCACCTACAAACGATTATCATAGAGTCTCCAGCACTTTGTCTTCTTCCTGCTCCTTCTGTCTGCAATGTACAAACAGAATCTGAGCTCTGATACCACTTGATGCAAACCCCAGACCCTCAGGCCAAGTTTCTCTCACAAGATCGTTCTAATATCCTTTGAGACAAAGTGACTCTTTCGATTCCCTACTGGAATCTCCTTCAAATTTGATCAATAGGTCTTTCTTTTCCCCTTACGACCTCTGTATACACGACCGTTAATTTCCCTGACAGAATTTTGGGTTTTGGGATTCTCTATTTCCCGATGTCAAGAATTCTTGTCTTCATGAACTCCCAAACTCTGAAATGCCGAAATGGATTTATCCGCAACTAGCCCCTGGGCTATGCCTTGGTCCATGTGACCACTATCCCATATGACTACATTCCTATGTCCCAGCCTCTTCCTTACCTTTCACGATTTTGGGCTTTCAAATGTCGAAATGCTTTGGACTTCTCGTCCTCAGGATTCCTGAAATGCTAAATCCCGATATGCCAAAATGGCTCTCCTTTCAAGATTTTCCCTGAAGTTTTGGATTGCTTCCATGTGTCCTCCTATGATGGGCGTTCCTCGACGTTTCACGATTTTGTGACTTGTGACCCCCTGTGACACAAATCCTCTATCAACTTCAATCCTCGGTAGTCGAAATACCGATGGACTCTTGATCTCTTCCATGTGTCCTACTCCATCGGATGCTCATGATCCTTTTGGGGTTTATCAACCCAAGATTCTAACCTCTTGTCGACGAGACTCCCGAATTCTCAGTTTCCAATATCCCGATGGACTTTCGTGTCCACTACTCCGGGCGTGAGGGTTTAAACCTTGTGCAACTCTTTGATAGACCTGACGGCTGTCAGAAATTCTGAGCAAGATCTGATGGCCCATGATATCTTCCACTCTATGCACTCTCCTTCTTCTCCCTGGACATGGAAACCTTCAACGGTCCAGATCCCTTCGGAAAAATCTGACGCCAGTTGTTCTCCTCCTGAGCTTTGGCGTTTTTCTTCCAACCCTTGGAAAAATTCCAATGTTCAAAGGCCTTGACCTTTATTTCTTTTCCCTATGAGATCTTCACCTTGGGTCTTGCCAGCGTTCTCAAAGACGCTACTCCTCCTGAGCTTATCCTTTTGAATCCTCAAACAGGATTTTGTGACTTATGTGCCTCTGTAGAGTCTTCATGCACAAAAAGGTGCTACTCCTTCTGAGCTTTCCTGCTCCTCAAGCCTTAAGGAAATAAATCCTTCTTCCTTCTCCTGCAAATGGAGAATCATATTCCCTCCTGGCACTCTGTCTGCTCAAGCAACCTATTGCTGAGTCTTCAGGGTGTTCAGTAACCCTGTGAATATCCTTCAGTGGATTCTTCTCCTAAATATAGAACTCAACAGAGTTCTCTTCTTGTGCCTGTCTGCACACTGTCTCAATGCCCTCCTGGCAGTGTTATATAGAACTCATAGTAGATTTATTCTGTTCACTCTTTGCACCTGCTCAATGCCCACCTGGTAGAACTTTACAGAACTCCTCAGAGCTTCTGTCTTCTTTTGAAATCACAGCAGAGTTTCTCCTCTGTGCACTCCTTGCACTGTCTCAATTCCCACCTGGTATATCTTTACAGAACTCCTCAGAGATTTTGTCTGCAACTGTGTTCTTCTCCACAGCCTTACCTCCTGAGGTGTTCAGCAACCTCAAAGGTCTTCCTCTGAATTGTTGATTTCATCTTCTATGCCCACTTGGCACTCCTTTGTCTGAGTCCGCAGAGTTCATAAGTGCTTCAGTGCACTGGCTATCAGAACTCGCAGCATTCTGTCACACCCTCCTAGTATGAAGCCTCAAATACCTTCACCAATCCTAAAACCAAAACAACTCCTGCAAATGCAAACCTGCAGCATACATTCACAGCATAATAAGAACACTCATAGACATTCACACAACACATAAATACATGCAGGAAAAACTGTTGTTTTGTATTAATAAAATGCCCGTTTACAAGGGTGTTCTAAGCGCAGACTTTAATAGAGTCTCAACTCTTACTCTTCTTCTCTCTACTCGCAGATTCTACCTTACACACTGAGATACAATTACAACTGAAAGATATTTTACATGAGGGGGCTCTTAGAGCTCTTCCCTCCAACCTACCTACCCTATTCAATAGCATTGAATGGGTTGTCTAGTCCACCATCTGGATCTAGATCTTAGCCTTCAAAGCATTAAAGGCCTACCTACTCTACGCCTATGCAAAGCATGGCCTCTTAGCTCAACAACCTAAAACATTAAATTACAACCAATTTCAAAATTGAAAACGAGGGTTGCACCTCTCTTCAGCCTTGAATGCACGCACTAACGTGGCTGGCTGGATGGATGGATGACGTGGAGAGATGCCCCTACATCACCCTGTTTCTCTGAGTAGGTTTCCCACTAGTCCTTGACATGGGGGGCGGCTTTGAGGAGTGAAAAAATAATCCTTTTTTCAGTCAGAAAATTCATGAACCGAGAAATATCCTTCTAACAGATTCAACCATCTATCTACGGCATCTTCATCTATTTGGCCCTCAAATATGGGAATGTCAAAGTTTACTTGTACCTTAAAATGAGTGGCGCCTCCAGAGTGGTTGTTGGATGTCGATGTGTCGCTAGTGGGAATTTGTTGAAGAATCTGGGCAAAGTTGTCCATCATCGCATTCCTTTGTTTCTCGAGGGCCTCCTCGAGAAACATTTTGATAGGATCTCCTGCTCCCTCTTCCCCCATGGGCGGTCATCAGGGTTTGCGAGACTGATCTTGCAAAGGTTCAACCAAATTGAGCCTCAACTCCTTATACCTCGACCTCATTGGGGACATGCAAAGAAAGATCGAGAACGAGCAGACCGCTCTAATACCACTGATCTGGATTTATGTAGGAACACAATGAAATATAGAAATACACATAAACGTAGAGATGCAGTGGAAATAAGACTTCATTTCATTAATAACAAATGACTGAAAAATGCTTACAGACAGAATGGAAATAAACTAGCTAGGGCACTGGTAGCTTATCTCTGAGAAGAGATGTGGCAGCTACTGGCCTCTGAACTGCCTGTTACAATGAGGCTCGAAGACCTATATATTACTGAGCAACAATGGAAAACACTAAACATCCAAAAACATAACCCTAGGAGATGAAACAACAGAATATGGGCCCCGTTGGGGTAAATTGGCACATCAATTTCCTGGGGTCATAACTTTGGGATACTATCTTTGTTTGATGCACATGATACATCGTTAGAAAGATCTATCCAAGGAATACACTGCTGACAATGAATATCGAGTCTGGAACAAACTCATATTTGTTGAAGCATTCATGCCCATAAAACATCGTTTAGGGCCTCAAAACAACTCCTAAAGTTCAGGACCCAAAGAACCGCTAAAAATAGTAAATTGTGCTACAATTAAGGAAACTGAAAAAAAAAATGAAAGAAACAATGGTGTGGGTCCAAGTGGAATAGGCCAGTGGCCACCAATATCCACCTAGATCAAATATAGGAAGCACCAAAAGTTTCATTGATTGCCTCAGCCGCCCTCCAGTTGTATCACTCACCACGGTGCTAAACTCTTGTGGCCATGAAACCTCTGGATGGCCCCAACTCTATGAGAGAGATCCTGACTTCGTCACCACCTACCATATGTTCAGCGCAAATATAGCAGTCACTGATTTCCATCTTCAGGATGATTTGTTGTGCCATCTAGACCATCTTTTCATTCCATCAAGTGAGTGACCAAAGATGATTTGGGAATCCCACTATAGTCGGGTGGCAGGAAACTTCGACATAGAAATGACAGTTGTTGTGTTGCAGTAGCATTTATATTGGTCGAAAATTTGACAGGATTTCAACAAGTATATCAGTTCTTGCACTTCCTACACCATTTCCAAACTGGACATTAAGAAACAAGGCATGTACACCCCTCTGCTACACCAAAATTCCCTGGGGATCTATCTCAATGGACTACATGTTGGCCCTTCCATCAATCAAGCGGGGAAATGACTTTGTTTTCGCAATGGTTGATCTTTTTTCTAAAATGGCAATTATGACTAGTTGCAAGAAGAGCATCATAGCAGAGGTGACTGCCAATATCTTCTTCGAACGAGTGTGGGTAAATTTTTGGATACCACAAACCATCATCTTATATCGGGACAATTAGTTTCGCATCACATTCTGATTGAGACTTTGTTTATTGTTGGACACCAAGATCACCAAATCCATTGCCTTCCACCCCCAGACAGATGGGAAAATTGAGGTTGTCAACTGGATGATCATGCATCTCATGTGCATGTACAATTCCAAGCATTCATGCACATGGGATGAGAGTCTTCCCTATTTTCATCACAGCTACAATACATCCATACATAGCTCAACCAACCATATCCCCTTTTAGGTGACGTTGGTATTTCAACCATTAGGCCACATGGATGTTGCACTACCCCTTGAGACCACCCACGAAAAATCATCCCATGCTCAAAATGAATCCAACAAAGCTATACAGTTCATTGAGAAGATCCAACACATCCACTAATAGGTTCGGGATATTTTATAGAATTCCAATTCCACGTACAAGCAGCGCCATGATCAACACCATGTGCCACCCAAGTTTCAAGTTGGAGATAAATTTTGGTTTCACTTGCAGAAAGAACGCCTTGCAGGGCCCCATTAGAAGATTGTTCCACTCTTATATGGACCTTACACCATCACCAAGTCCATGGGTGACAATTCTTTTGAGCTCAAAATTACCCCCTTCATTGCCTGGCACCCATTATTTAATATCGACCTCCTTCGGCCATATTTTCCACCATTATTGGATGCCTCAGAGATAACATAACAATTAACACCAACAAGGATCAACCCTAACTGCATGGAAACATAGGAAAATGGAACTCTCCAACAAAGGATCCAGTTGTATTAGGTTGTCAAAGCAAGGCAACTCTTGCACCATGGCAAGTGGCTCACCTAGGACCAAATTTAGTAGACATTTCCTCATATGTTGGGGGAACTCAATGCAATGGAAACCATTGATTCCTAAGGGGGGAGGATTGATCCAGGTGGATATTGGTGTCCACCCACCTATTCCAACTAGCTCACATGCATTTTTCATTTTGGTAGTTATTTTCCTATCTTTTTTAGTCCTAAACTTTCGGGACAGCTTTGAGGCCATAAACAATGTTTTTTGGGATTTCCAAAGTCACATTGTAAACAAAGTCATAATGTGTAGTCCTCGGATATACCTTTCTAATCGGCTACCATGTACCTAAAATGGAGATCGTATGCAAAAGTCACGACCCCAGGAATTTGATGTACCAACTTACCCCAACAAGGCCCACATGACTTTTGGTGCTTCATCTCCTAGGTTTAGGTTCTTGGATGTCTAGGGTTTTGGAATTCATGTTTGATGTAAAAATGCATTTGGAGCCTCATTGTACTCATCTTCTTGTGAATGAAAACAACCATCACATCTCTTCTTAGAGATAAGCTACCACCATTCTAGCAATCTTTTTTAAGTATGCATTTTATAGTTTTAGCATATTTCTTTATCGAATAGAAGTCAAATTTTATTGTATATATGTTATTGTTAATTGTATCTCTGTGTTAATAATAAAGATTTGTATTCATTTAGTTCTTCTCATCAAATCCAGATCAATAATAGGAAAATGTATTCATTAAACTCAAATATACTCATTTAACGTATTTGGAGAAAGAAACATAATTTGTCCATCCTCTAGACAATGTTGCAAGCATTAGGGATTTTGTTTGTAGGGGTTTTGTTCAAAATCAAATATCAATAAAGCATAGAAAAACATCAAAATAAGTAGTCAACGCCTTTAAAAAGAGATAATTTCATATAATAAGCCTCTTCGAGGGGGAAACCTCCTTTTACCCCACATAAATGTTCAAGTACAAGATGATTCCAAATGAAAATGTCTCCTTGGCATATATAGGAGACTAGGAGGTATAATTACAACTAATGGAATAAAGCCAACATAAATAAAATAACATTAATAATGTAATATGCCCCAACTAATGAGTAATGATCCAATATTCGGGCTTAACATGCCCCTCCCCTTGAGACAAGTGTTGTCCGCAACGCTTGAGTAACTTTGGATGCTTCTGTATAAAAGACTCATCTTCCCAAGTGGAATCTTCAGCCGGTAGTTTCCTCCATTTAATGAGATACTCTAAAATGGATCTATTCCTTAGCTGGTGAATTCTTGTGTTAGTGATGGATTCATGCTCCAATATGATTTTTCCTTCCTCGTCAAGTTCTGGAAATACAGTTTGAACTGGCATCTTGTCACCTATAACCTTCTTTAAGCATGAAACATGGAAAACTGGGTGTACTCGTGAAGATGTAGGCAACTCCAATTTGTATGCCATAGTACCAATCTTTTGCAACACCTTATAAGGGCCATAGTAATTTGGTGATAATTT
>ML802781.1:246669-260048 GCA_009831015.1 Picea engelmannii
TGATATTGTATTCTGATGTGTATATATTGTAAACGGAGGTTTCCCCCTCGAAGTGGATTGTAATTATTGATTTTTTATCATTTTTAAGGCATTGGATCATAAGAATTGGTATGAGAGCTCATTGATCCTAGGGTTTTTCTTCTCCAAGCAAGTCATCTTAGAATTTTTTCTACAAATGTTTTTGGGGATGATTCAGAATGAAAAAATTGGAGGTTATTTAGAGGAAATATCAAGGTATCTATGGTAAAATGTTCATCTCCTGGGTTATCATACTTTCAAAGATACACCCTGTGGATGATGGGGTATCTGACTACTCCTATTAACTAGTCTCAAACATGTATTCTAGGTAAAATAGTCATATCTTCTTCAAAAAGGATCCAAATTGAGTGACTAGTTGCATTAGAACAAGGACAGGTTGTAGTAATTCTGGTACAATTTTTAGAATTGCATATCCTATGTGTGTGGCATGTTGTACAAGTCCACTCTCTTGGAAAGTCCAAAATTCAGCAAGGTGTGGGGAAGTTACCATAACTTCCACTTGGCACATCCAATTTTGATCAGACCTGTGGCATTGAAAAGAGGACATTTCAAAGTACTATAGGTAGAAATTTTAGACTCATAGGGGTCAAAATTTCAGAATAACATTAGAAGAAAGGTTGGTCAGGAGGACAAACTCCAAATTAAGGGATAAAAATGTACGTAAATTACAATTGGCATAACCTTTTATTGGAAGATCGTTTTTTTGTGATTCAAAATTTGTAATAAAGAGGGAAAAGAGGAGAATCATTTTTTTCTCACATGGATCCAAAGGCTCCTCCAAAATTTACATCACCAGTTAAACCTCCAGAAATCTCAATCATGATTCAAGATGAAATCAATAAGATTTATCAGGAGATGGAAAAGAGGATCATTGAAATGGAAAACACAATGGATAATAAGATGGAATAAAATAAGAATGACATGAAAAAGACGATGGATGAAAAAAAGGAATAAATAAAAAAATATATGAATAAATTGCAAAATTCCATGTCTTCCCTAATCGTTCAGACTCTAGATCAAAAACTCCATAAAGGATATATAAAAATGCCAGAAACCCATCAAAATAAAGGTAGTAGTCATGTTGAACAACATGTCGACAATAAGAAATTTTCAAGTGAATTTAACTCTAATAATGGAGTTAATTATGGTGGGGGTCCTAAATTCAACCTTCCCAAGATTGAATTAAAGAAGTTTTATGGAACAAAGGTCTTTATCGTGGTGAACCAAATAGAGAAACATTTTGAACTAAATAAGATTATGGATGATAAGAAAAGGATTCACATAGTAACTTTGAACTTTGAGATAAAACCATATCAATGGTACCAATGGATAGTAAAAAGGCATCCCCCTTTTTATCATTATACTTGGGGTTTATTTACAAGAGCCTTAGAAGCAAAGTATGGGAAAGTTTGGGAACATGACTACTTCAATCAATTGACAAGAATCAAGCACTTAGGGGATATTGAATATTATAATTTAGAATTTCAGGTATTGGCCACAAGGGTGGATGACATAAGTGATGCATAATTGTTGCAAGCTTACATGGGTGGATTAAAAGAGGACATTAAGAATGATCATTTCTTAAGACACCCTAAATTTTTTATGGAAGCTATGCAATTTTCTCGTCATATTCAAGCCAAGAATAAGGCTACACACAAGTCTACCATTATATCACACACAGGGAGTAGAGATCGTTTTGGAGTTCATAAGACAAGTGTACCTCAACTGACAAGGTTAAAACCTCAACAAATGGATGAAAGAAGAAAAAAAGGAATTTTTTTCAATTGTGACAACAAGTATAGTAAGGGGGGTAAATGCAGTGAGAAGAAATTATTCTACATAGAATGTGAAGAGGAAGAAGATCAAGAATTGGAACCACTACAAGACCCAAATATAGAAGAGACTATGCCAACAATAACTTGTCATGCATTGGCCAACATAAACAATCCACAAACCCTCAAGATACAAGGATACATCAAAAATAAAAAGGTAATTGTATTGATTGATTCTAGTAGCACTCGTAATTTCATCAATTACAAGATAGCAAAAGATATCAATTGCTTTGTATATACTACACCAGAATTTCAAGTATTGATTGGAGATGGAGGTACCATAAATTGTTCAAGGAAATTCCATAGTATTAAGCTCAGCATGGGGGATTATGTTTTGGATAAACCCATGATTTCCATACAAATGGGTGGTGTCGATGTCGTATTAGGGGTCCAATGGTTACAATCATTGGGAACAATGGCCTTTAATTTTCAAGATCGTTTCATGAAATTTTCCTCAGATGGCAAGGAAATTGAGCTTAGAGGTATCCAAGGGAAACCCTCTAAAGTGATAAGCTCTATTAGAATGGAAAAATTACTCAAAAAGGGACACCAAGGTGTAATTTCACAATTAATCTCACTTGATGTTCAACCATCTATAGCTCCTACTGCATCAAATCTCCAAATAATTATCAGCAATAATTATAAGGTATTTGGTGAAATTCCTAAGGGTCTTCCTCCTGCATGAGATCATGACCATGTTATTCATTTGCAACCAGAATTATACCACATAACATTATTCCTTATATGTATCCATATGCATAGAAGAGTGATATTGAGTGCATGATCCAGGAAATGTTAGAGGATGACATCATTCAACATAGACAAAGTTCTTTCTCTTCACCAGTGGTGTTGGTTGTTAGGATATTTAGACACGTAAGAGTTAGTTAATATCTACTTGGTCTAATGTGTCGTTAGGTAAAATTGTGTTTCTTAGTGTGTTTCTTAGTGTGTTTCTTTAGTATGTATTAGTATGCATTTGTAGTTAGTAAATCCGATGATCATGATATGTAATGTACCCAGCCATCAACCCCACTATCGGGAAATGCCACTACGTGGAACATACACTTATAAAGAATTTTCATTAAATCAAATTAACACATTTAACATGAAGTTACCACTATCATACAGACTTAAATATAATTAACGACATTTCAAACTTGCAATGGAATGCATGATAACATTTCAAAACATAGACATGCATCACATATAAATTAAGTACAAAATTAATACTTATCTTTTAAACCAGCGTAACACCACCAAATGCGGGCATACCTTCTATAAACCTCCCAACCTTAGATCGCGTTGCCCATCACTCTTAATAGTAGGTCACCCCTGAGCTAGGACTAAGGTCCACCAGGCAAGGGAATCCTAGGCTAGGCAAGGTCAATAGGAAGACACACATTTTATGAGGATGGATTCTCTCCTAGGAGCCACTTATTCCCACTGCTCATAGACTCTCATTCACCACATGTTTGTCCCACCTCAGGATTACACACATTCACTATCTCTGAGACAGTCCTTCGACTTCTAAACCTCCCTTGCCTTGGGCTTCAGCAACAGGATGGACCGGAATTATCTGAGCTCTGTGGCATCTACACGACCCCTTATATAAGTTCTCACTTCCTCCACACACTCTCTTACCTGGAGAGAGTCTCTCACAGGCCTGAAAACCTTCTTCTTCAACCACAACCACCTCTCTCACCTGGAGAGAGTGTTACACACAGGCCTAACAACCTGCTTCTTCATCTCCATTCCAGCACAAGGAGGACAACAGTAAGGCTCAGCAAGGAATCGATGACGGTATCCAATCACACTCAGCCAAGGGACTGCATGGCCACAACAACCCAAAGTTAAAACACACACACCATAGGCAATTACAGTATGCTCAGGTTTCACAGAAGACACCAACCCAAACAGTTAAGCACGAACTCGTATTTGTAGTGTGGATAAACCTGGTTCATAGGACACACAAGTCAACCTTTCCCTCCCGACTAGTTTCTCAGATGTGTGTGGTTATGCATAGGCCCAACGCAGAGGTAAAACGAGTATAGACTGAGGATGCGTCGGCTTCTCAGGAAAACATCATAGGATGACCTCACGTTTTTGGGTTTCATATGCGTACATGAATATTGCAAAGGTCGAATACAGAGGCCACGGGATTCACAGAAATACACCGGTCAACTTCTAGTTCTAGTTATCAGGAATGTGTGACAAGAAAATTAAGCAGAGGTCGATCACAAAGGTAACAAGGTTCAGATAACAGACAGAATAATGGAGGAAAAACCCCCATCACGACTCAATTCTTGGGTTAAATTGCATGTGCCTTGGCTAACACATGTCACCCATGAAGCTTCATGCACTCCATCAAGTATGCATTCCCTTTTGCACACATTGGAGCTGGATGTGTTGCCTCTCCCGGGACTTAGGATAAAATCATACCTTTCACACCACTTTGGAATAATAATAAATTATTATTCCCAAGGACTTAAGCCCTCAATATTATCCCATCTTCCAACCTTTCAGCCCCCTTTCCCTTACCCATTCTGTGGAAGCTTAGTCCCCCATCACTCTTTCTTTGTGGTCGGTCGACACGCAACGATGTTTATATATTATATTAATGATTTGCATAATTACATATACAAAAATAGGCTCTTATCCTTTAACTCCTAGTCTCTCCGGCCTAATAAACACATAATCCCACCAGCTTATATACACTTGGCTCACCACCCTATAAAACATGTTTACAATAGATAGACATAACTGGGGTGCGTCCTTGGGGTATTACAATCCCCTCACCTTATTTTTTCACTATCCTCAATGAAACGTTTACACAACATCAACAAGATTTTCCAAATCTTCAAAAAGATGTGGGTATTCTGCCTGCACAACATCCTCATGCTCCCATGTCGTGTCCTCAGGACTATACTAGGTCCATTGGACCTTTACAATCCCTATAGCTCGATTCCGGAGCTGTTTGTTTTTTTGTTCCAATATGCACACAGGATGCACTTGCAAGACACCTTCTTGCTCCACCTGAATCACATTCCAATCGATAACATGATTATAATCGGGTATATATTTCTTAAGAAATGAAACATGAAACACATTATGTATATTCATGGATACAAGTAATCCAAGCATATATGAAACTGGCCCAATCCTTTCTAGGATTTCAAATTACCCATAAAATATGGCTGCCAACTTGGAGCAGCTTCCCAGCTTTAGGGATCTTCTATTGGCTTTTAATTTTAGGAAAACATGGTCACCCACTTTAAACTCTCTGTGGTTTATGTTCTTATTAGCATAAATTTTCTTCCTGTCTTGGGTAGCCTTTAAATTCTGCTTAATATTTAGCATTTGTTATTCCATTTCCTTAAGAAACTTTGGCCCAACTACTGCCCTATCAGCTGCATTATCCCATCTTACTGGAGTATTGCACTTTCTTCCATAAATTGCTTCAAATGGGCTCATGTTCAACGATGCTTGATACCCATTGTTTTAGGCGAATTCTACCAAATGTAAGTAGCCTTCCCATTTTGATGGTTTTTCCATCACATACATCCTTAGCATGTGTTCTATTACTCTATTCACCCTCTCATTCTTCCCACTAGACTCAGGATGATAGGTCGTACTGAAGTTTAGATTCATTCTGAATTCTTTGAACAACCCCTTCCATAACTTGGAGGTAAAGTTTGGGTCCCTGTCAGACACAATTGTCTTGGGAATTCTGTGAAATCGTGCCACTTTCTTCATAAAGTTGTCAGAAACATACACTTCCTTGTGATTAGTCTTTGATGGAATAAAATGGGAAGCTTTCGTAAGCTTGTCCACTACCACCATGATTGAATCATGTTGCTTGCCTATTCTGGTAAATCCCATGATGAAATCCATTGTCACCACTTCCCACTTCAACTCAAGAATGGGTAAAGGTTGCAACAACCCTGTTGGGTTCCTGTGCTCAGCTTTAAATTTCTAGCACTCCATACATCTGGCAATGTATTCAACAATCTCTTTCTTCATACCTGGACAAAAGTAATGGCTCTTGACTACTGCCACAATTTTCTAATATCCAGGGTGCCCAGCATAAGGCACATTATGCATTTCATTCAAAATCATAAGTTTCAAGTCCTAGACATTGGGCACATAAATTATGTTCTTGTATAGAAGTGTTATGTCAGTGTCCAATTTATAATTTTCCACTTTCTGTGGCATCTCACCTTGTTGTAGTTTTGCTACCAAATCCTTGTACTGCAAATCTGTATTTGTAGCATCCAAAATTCATCTTTTAATATCAGTTCGGTACATGCTAATGGTTGTAGCATGTAATTTGTGTACTCTCCTGTTGAGTGCATCAACCACTTTATTCTCCTTCCCTTTGATATGATTGATATCAAAATCCTACTCATAGAGAAACTCTAACCATCTACTCTACCTAGCATTCAAGGTTAGTTGATCAAACAAATATTTCAAATTGTTGTGGTATGTTCTTAGTTCAAACCTCCTTCCCATGAGGTAATTCCTCCATTTATTTAGAGCATTTACTATGGCTTCCAACTCCAAATCATGAGTTTCATAGTTCCTTTCGTGCTCTTTCAACTTTACGGATTCATTAAAAATTATGAATCCATTCTGACTGAGGAATCCTCCCAGTCCTTCTTTGCATGCATCTGTGCACACCACAAAATCTTCATTTGGGTCTGCAATCCTCAGGATTGGAGCACTGGTTAACAGTTGCTTCAATTGCTAGAAGCTTCTCTCACATTCTTTTGTCCATTGAAATTTCTTCTCCTTCCTTTCCAAGGAAGTGATAGGGTGAGATTTCCTCAAGAACCCTGCAATAAACCTTTTGTAATAACCATCTAGACCCATAAAGGATCTGAATTTTGTCACATTCTTTGGTGCTGGCCATTCTCTGATGGCCTCAATCTTCTTAGGATCTACATTTATCCAATCCTTCGAAATAATATGCCCCAAGTAACGGATTTTCTCCTGATAAAACGAGCACTTGCTCAACTTGGCATACATTTGGTGCTCTCTTAGCACCTGAAACACCATCCTCAAATGTTGTTCATGCTCTTCCTCTAAATTGGAATACACCAGAATGTCATCCAAGAATACTATGAAAAAATTGTCTAGATAGTCCCTGAATACACCATTCATTAGGCACATAAAAATAGTGGGTGAAATTGACAACCCAAATGGCACCACTGTGAATTCATAGTGACGATACCTTGTTTTAAAGGAGTTCTTGCTGATATTTTCATCCTTTATCCTTACCTGGTAATATCTTGACCTGCGATCTATCTTCTAAAATATCTTTTCATCCTTCAACTGATCAAAGAGATCATCGATCCTTGGCAGAGGATACTTGTTCTTAATAGTCACTTTGTTCAACTATCTGAAATCAATGCACAATCTCAATGTCACATCCTTCTTCTTCATGAACAGGACCGGGGCACCCCAAGGTGACACACTTTCGTGTATGTACCCCTTCTTCAGAATATCTTCAAGCTACAACTACATTTATTTCAACTCTGGCGTACTCATTCGGTAAGGAGATTTTGACACTGGAGTTGATCCAGGAATCAAGTTTATAGAGAAGTCAATATATGTTTTTGGAGGTAGTCTGGGTACCTCCTGAAATACATCTTCAAACTCCTTTAGTACCGCATGATCTCAAATCTTTGAGACCTCATCCTTAGATGCTTCCTCGACATGGGCTACAAATAATTGACAGCCTTTCCTGTAGCACTTCTTCAACTGCATTGTTAAGATTTCTCTGATAGAAAAAACTCTAGGAATTCATTGGACTGTTCTCTGATTTCCTTCCTCATCCAGGAAAGTGAATGCCTTGTTACGACAGTCCAAGATGGGATGGTGCTGGTCCAACCAATTCATATCAATTAGACAGTCATATGAACCTAAAGGCATAGCATTCAATTCAACCTTTGTGCTCAGTCCATTCATGTCCACTTGACATGACTTAACTAACTCAGTGAATTTCCTCTTAGCTCTTGTAGCCAATTGCACTACCCAAGACTTTTCATGTTTTCTTCTCTACAATTGCAAACTTTCCACCACTCTAGGATATATATAACTATGGCTAGCCAATGAATCAATTAAAATAGTAAAGGAATGGTTGTTGATCATACCTTCCACTTCAATCATGTGTGATTGATATTTAACTTCCTTATTGTCTAGGGCTACATAGATCCTTCGCATTATACTACCCATTTCCTCCACCGTTTTAGCCTACTGTACATTGTGGATAGCTCTCACTTTATCATTTCTATGGGGGAAATCTTTGTACCTATCATTTCCTTTACAACCCCAACATTCCATAAGTGTCGATCTTGGCATTTTCCCACCCACTTCAGCCTTCCTGGGCTCTCTAAAAGATGGTTGTCCTTGAGGACTATTTCTAAAAAAGGTTGGCTTATTTCCCTTCTTCCTTCGATCCATCTTGAATTTCTTCTTGTCTTCCCAAGCTTTCTGGAAAGTAGGCTTCTCTCCTTACTACTCATATAATCATTTCTCCCTTATTATAGTTTCTTCCATAGTCTTAGGATCATAATATTGAACATTCTCACCAATGGAAGGTGGAAATACACTTAGATACCTCTAAATCTTGACAGTCTCATCCTTGATGAACGGAACATACTTCAACAATTCCAAAACTCTTTGCTCATATTCATCAATGGTCATGTTGCCTAGCTTGAGTTCAAAGAACTCTTTCATCTTTCTTTCATAATATATTTTAGTTAAACATTTCTTCTTGAAATATCTCTTGAATTATTTCCAAGTGATATCTTTCTCTCTAATGTGCTTCACCTGCACAAGCTAATCCCACCACATGGATGCTTTTCCTTTCAGTTGATACATCAAAATTCTTCCTTCTGCATGAGAGGAATAATTATGCAGTTAGAAATATTTCCTCATGCCAAGAAACCATGTTTCAGCATCTTCCTCCTTCTTGTGTTCTCCATCAAATGTCGGATGCTTAATCTTGTTCATTTCTCCTTTTAGTTCATCCACTCTAGATCTCCTGTGATTTCTGGTAGGATATGGGCTTGAACTACTTTGTTCCCTTCTCTTAAAGCGACCTTGGGAGTGATGATGATGTCTACCAACACTCCTTGATCTTCTTCCTTCAGAAGTCTGGTGACTCCCTATTTTGCTTGAGTCTCTCTCCTTGTCCAACTTATTTTCTATTCTCTGTAGACTCTTCATCAACTTTAAGTTGAATTCTCCATGTTGTTACTTAGCTTTCATGAACTTTCTTCTATCTTCTCGGTGACTTTGGGCATCTTTCTGCAATATTTCAATGATTTTCATCTTATGCCCTTCCTTATCTATCTCTTCTCCATTCCCATTGGAGTTCGACCCTTCAACTCCCAAATGAAAATCCATTCCTTTTTCTTCATTATTTGAACTAGAAGCATTATGTGTCTCCTCCATTTCTTGCACTCAGTGGAAACTCTATTCAATTCTGGCACTGGTTAAACTTCTACAAACAGAATGTGCAGACAACTAGAAATTATCAGGGCATTATTCCTTAACAAATCCCACAACATTCATAAACAAATCTTATTCAAGAAAACGTTCAGTTTTGATTCTCTGTGATTCTCGTTCAATCAAGAATCCCCACATATTTCTTCTTTCGGAGCTCTGCTCTGCTAAGTTTTTGGGCACTATCCCCTTTCTCTCAGTTCCCAAACTATGTGACCATGGGTTGTGACCAAGCGCTAGATCAATAAGTGTGTACTCGAGCGTTTCACCTCATAAATTTTCAAAGAACAACACAATGATCTCTTGGATTTCTGAGTTATTGAACTCGCGTAGTAGGGTGGATCAACGATCCATGTCTACCTAGCATCCAATGACTGACACTCATTTTGGAACCTCATACATCTGAGTTCCAGGACTTCGGTACTTTGGAATATTTCACATCCGCACACCCCGAACCATTAATCTATGAACACTCCCACGCCCCCTTAGGTGACGTTATTACATTACATCACTTAATGTCTTCCCAATTGTGGGGGCATGCAACAGTGGTTTGGAGAAACCCGCCTTTCATCCCACAATTCTTCTAACGTTGAAATGTAACCCCTCAGTGAAACCACGGTTTGGATTGCGGGACTGCCTTGGAGAATTAGCTTCCGTGCAACTTGGGTCCCCACAATGTCTCCTAGCCGTTGATCTTGATGTATCTTGATCAACGCCATTGTTCCTCCTCCAACCTTTAACTACGTTACATAACCTCAGGCCCCACTAATCCTGCTCACACAATATTCCACATGGAAGAATACTAGTGACTGATACGTGGCCCATTCAGATGGGTGACACTCATCATGTTCCAAATTATATTTCAATATTCCATGGTTTGGAATCCACTTACACTTGGAACACAACCCATCTATCCACGTCACCTCCAGTTCACATCATCATGACTCACCACTTCGTCTCTTTGGGTTTTGGGAGTTTCAACTCCTCTATGCTCTCTTTTTCCTGGAGTGCTTTCTCCCGGATTTCATGATCTATCAACGCATGTCCTTCGCAATTGGATGGTTGCAATCTACTTTGGGACTTTGGGAGTTTTTCACACTCCACACTTGAAATCCTCCAAAGTGATTTTCCTTTGCTTTCCTGGACACATATCTAACAGTCCAAAATCCTTTTCTACAATCTACGATGTATATCTCCTTTGGAATTTTCTGCCTCAACGCATTCCACTTCTCCCAATTTTCAAACTCCGAAAGGCTTCCAGGATAACCTTCCTGCACCTTCTCCAGATCTGACGGTCATAAAAGACTCTCCTTTTTCCCAAATAGATCCTACGGCTCCAACACCCCAAGTGTTGATCTCCCTCTCCCTGTGGTCAAATACCATGAAGGATGTGGTTTTATTCTACTGCTACTCCTCCTGAGCTTCTTAACATGGCCATGTAACCCCTTGGCACTTAGAAACATTCTAAGGCTCAAAATTGGTTCCATCCAAACACCATTTCCACTTGAAACCTTGATTCCAAAGACCACTTATCCGGCCCATCCAGGCTCAGCATTGAAACCATGGCTCTGATACCATATTGTAACGTCCTCGGCCATCAACACCACTGTCAGAAAACACCACTATGTGGAACATACACTTATAAAGAATTTGCATTAAATCAAATTAACACATTTAACATGGAGTTACTGCTGTCATACAAACTTAAATAGAATTAACAACAAATCAAACTTGCAACAGAATACATGATAAAATTTCAAAACATAGACATGCATCACATATAAATTAAGTACAGAATTAATACTTATATTTTAAATTGGCGTAACACCACCAACTGCGTTCAGACCTTCCATGAACCTCCCAGCCTTAGACCATGTTGCTCATCACTCTCAGTAGTAGGTCACCCTCGAGCTGGGACTAAGCTCCATTGGGCAAGGGAATCCCAGGATAGGCAAGGTCAACAGGAAGACACACAGTTTATGAGGATGGATTCTCTCCCAGGAGCCACTTATGCCCACTTCTCATAGACTCTCATTCCCCACATGCCTTTCCCACCCTAGGAGTATACACCTTCACTGTCACCCAGACAGTCCTTCGGTTGTTAAACCTCTCTTTCCTTGGGCTTCAACAATAGGCCAGATCGAAATTCTCTGAGCTCTATGGCACCTATAGGACCCCTTATAGGAGTTATCACTTCCTCAGTGCACTCTCTCACCTGGAGAGAGTCGCTCATATGCCTGCCAACCTGCTTCTTCAACCATAACCACCTCTTTCACCTAGAGAGACTATTGCACATAGGCCTGACAACCTGCTTCTTTAGATCCATTCCAACACAAGGAGGACAATAGTAAGGCTCAACAAGGAACCGATGATGGTAGCCAATCAAACTCATCTAAGGTACTGTGTGGCCACAACAGCCCACAGTTAAAACACACATGGCATAGGCAATTATGGTATGCTCAAGTTTCACATAAGACAACAAACCATACAGTTAAGCACAAATTTGGATTTGTAGTGTGGATAAACCTGGTTCACAGGACACATAGGTTGGCCTTTCCCTCCCAACTGGTTTCTCAAATGTGCATGGTTATGCAGAGGTAAAACAGGTACAGACAGAGGATGTGTCGGCTTCTCAGGAAAACATCATAGGATGACCTCATGGTTTCATGTTTCATATGTGTATGTGAATATTGCAAAGGTCGAATATAGAGGCCATAGGATTCATAAGAATAGACCAGTCGACTTCTGGTTCTGGTTATCAGAAATGCATGACAAGAAAATTAAGTAGAGGTCTATCACAGAGGTAACATGGTTCAGATAGCGGACAAAAGAATGGAGGCCAAATCCCCATCACGGCTCAATTCTTGGGTTAAATTGCATGTGCCTCGGCTGACACATGTCACCCATGAAGCTACATGCACTCCATCAAGTATTTGTTCCCTTTTGCACATGTTGGAGCTGCATGTGTTTCCTCTTCCAGGACTTGGGATAAAATCATACCTTTCACACCACTTTGGAATAATAATAAATTATTATTCCCAAGGACTTAAGCCCTCAATCTTATCCCCTCTTCCAACCTTTCAACCCCCTTTCCCTTACCCATTTTGTGGAAGCTTAGTCCCCCATCACTCTTTCTTTGTGGTCGGTCAGCATGCAACGATGTTTATATATTATATTAATGATATTCATAATTACATATACAAAATCAGGCTCTTGGCCTTTAACTCCTAGGCTCTCCGGCCTAATAAAAACATAAGCCCACCAACTTATATACACTTCGCTCACCATCCTATAAAACATGTTTACAATACATAGACATAATTGGGGCACATCCCTCGGGTATTACACGATATTTTCCTGACATATAGTGATCTGACGGTTCATATTCTCTTCAATATTAACAACCATTGATCTGTGGCTTAACACCCGATTTGTTAAGAACCAAATATCAATATAGCATAGAAAAACCTCAGAATAAGTACTCAATGCCTTGAGAAAGAGAGAATTTTAGATAATAATCCTCTTCAAGGGGGAAACGTCCTTATACACCACATAAATTTCCAAATACAAGATGATTCCAAATGAAAATGTCTCCTTGGTATATATAAGAGACTAGGAGGTAAAATTACAACTAATGGACCCAAGTTGACATAAATAAAATAACATTACTAATGTAATATGCCCAAATTAAGGGGTAATGTGCCACTATTTAGGTATTAACATGCCCCTCCCATTGAGACAAGTTTTTTCTGCAATGCTTGAGTAACTCTGGATTCTTTTGTATAAAAGACTCATCTTCCCAAGTGGAATCGTTAGCCGGTAGTTTCCTCCATTTAATGAGATACTCTGAAATGGATCTATTCCTCAACTGGAAAATTCTTGTGTCAGTGATGAATTCAAGATCCAATATGAGTTTTCCTTCCTCGTCAAGTTCTGGCAATATAGTTTGAACTGGTATCTTGTCACCTATAACCTTCTTTAAGCATGAAACATGGAAAA
>ML802781.1:267681-292704 GCA_009831015.1 Picea engelmannii
GTAGCACTCGTAATTTCATCAATTACAAGATAGCAAAAGATATCAATTGCTTTGTATATACTACACCAGAATTTCAAGTATTGATTGGAGATGGAGGTACCATAAATTGTTCAAGGAAATTCCATAGTATTAAGCTCAGCATGGGGGATTATGTTTTGGATAAACCCATGATTTCCATACAAATGGGTGGTGTCGATGTCGTATTAGGGGTCCAATGGTTACAATCATTGGGAACAATGGCCTTTAATTTTCAAGATCGTTTCATGAAATTTTCCTCAGATGGCAAGGAAATTGAGCTTAGAGGTATCCAAGGGAAACCCTCTAAAGTGATAAGCTCTATTAGAATGGAAAAATTACTCAAAAAGGGACACCAAGGTGTAATTTCACAATTAATCTCACTTGATGTTCAACCATCTATAGCTCCTACTGCATCAAATCTCCAAATAATTATCAGCAATAATTATAAGGTATTTGGTGAAATTCCTAAGGGTCTTCCTCCTGCATGAGATCATGACCATGTTATTCATTTGCAACCAGAATTATACCACATAACATTATTCCTTATATGTATCCATATGCATAGAAGAGTGATATTGAGTGCATGATCCAGGAAATGTTAGAGGATGACATCATTCAACATAGACAAAGTTCTTTCTCTTCACCAGTGGTGTTGGTTGTTAGGATATTTAGACACGTAAGAGTTAGTTAATATCTACTTGGTCTAATGTGTCGTTAGGTAAAATTGTGTTTCTTAGTGTGTTTCTTAGTGTGTTTCTTTAGTATGTATTAGTATGCATTTGTAGTTAGTAAATCCGATGATCATGATATGTAATGTACCCAGCCATCAACCCCACTATCGGGAAATGCCACTACGTGGAACATACACTTATAAAGAATTTTCATTAAATCAAATTAACACATTTAACATGAAGTTACCACTATCATACAGACTTAAATATAATTAACGACATTTCAAACTTGCAATGGAATGCATGATAACATTTCAAAACATAGACATGCATCACATATAAATTAAGTACAAAATTAATACTTATCTTTTAAACCAGCGTAACACCACCAAATGCGGGCATACCTTCTATAAACCTCCCAACCTTAGATCGCGTTGCCCATCACTCTTAATAGTAGGTCACCCCTGAGCTAGGACTAAGGTCCACCAGGCAAGGGAATCCTAGGCTAGGCAAGGTCAATAGGAAGACACACATTTTATGAGGATGGATTCTCTCCTAGGAGCCACTTATTCCCACTGCTCATAGACTCTCATTCACCACATGTTTGTCCCACCTCAGGATTACACACATTCACTATCTCTGAGACAGTCCTTCGACTTCTAAACCTCCCTTGCCTTGGGCTTCAGCAACAGGATGGACCGGAATTATCTGAGCTCTGTGGCATCTACACGACCCCTTATATAAGTTCTCACTTCCTCCACACACTCTCTTACCTGGAGAGAGTCTCTCACAGGCCTGAAAACCTTCTTCTTCAACCACAACCACCTCTCTCACCTGGAGAGAGTGTTACACACAGGCCTAACAACCTGCTTCTTCATCTCCATTCCAGCACAAGGAGGACAACAGTAAGGCTCAGCAAGGAATCGATGACGGTATCCAATCACACTCAGCCAAGGGACTGCATGGCCACAACAACCCAAAGTTAAAACACACACACCATAGGCAATTACAGTATGCTCAGGTTTCACAGAAGACACCAACCCAAACAGTTAAGCACGAACTCGTATTTGTAGTGTGGATAAACCTGGTTCATAGGACACACAAGTCAACCTTTCCCTCCCGACTAGTTTCTCAGATGTGTGTGGTTATGCATAGGCCCAACGCAGAGGTAAAACGAGTATAGACTGAGGATGCGTCGGCTTCTCAGGAAAACATCATAGGATGACCTCACGTTTTTGGGTTTCATATGCGTACATGAATATTGCAAAGGTCGAATACAGAGGCCACGGGATTCACAGAAATACACCGGTCAACTTCTAGTTCTAGTTATCAGGAATGTGTGACAAGAAAATTAAGCAGAGGTCGATCACAAAGGTAACAAGGTTCAGATAACAGACAGAATAATGGAGGAAAAACCCCCATCACGACTCAATTCTTGGGTTAAATTGCATGTGCCTTGGCTAACACATGTCACCCATGAAGCTTCATGCACTCCATCAAGTATGCATTCCCTTTTGCACACATTGGAGCTGGATGTGTTGCCTCTCCCGGGACTTAGGATAAAATCATACCTTTCACACCACTTTGGAATAATAATAAATTATTATTCCCAAGGACTTAAGCCCTCAATATTATCCCATCTTCCAACCTTTCAGCCCCCTTTCCCTTACCCATTCTGTGGAAGCTTAGTCCCCCATCACTCTTTCTTTGTGGTCGGTCGACACGCAACGATGTTTATATATTATATTAATGATTTGCATAATTACATATACAAAAATAGGCTCTTATCCTTTAACTCCTAGTCTCTCCGGCCTAATAAACACATAATCCCACCAGCTTATATACACTTGGCTCACCACCCTATAAAACATGTTTACAATAGATAGACATAACTGGGGTGCGTCCTTGGGGTATTACAATCCCCTCACCTTATTTTTTCACTATCCTCAATGAAACGTTTACACAACATCAACAAGATTTTCCAAATCTTCAAAAAGATGTGGGTATTCTGCCTGCACAACATCCTCATGCTCCCATGTCGTGTCCTCAGGACTATACTAGGTCCATTGGACCTTTACAATCCCTATAGCTCGATTCCGGAGCTGTTTGTTTTTTTGTTCCAATATGCACACAGGATGCACTTGCAAGACACCTTCTTGCTCCACCTGAATCACATTCCAATCGATAACATGATTATAATCGGGTATATATTTCTTAAGAAATGAAACATGAAACACATTATGTATATTCATGGATACAAGTAATCCAAGCATATATGAAACTGGCCCAATCCTTTCTAGGATTTCAAATTACCCATAAAATATGGCTGCCAACTTGGAGCAGCTTCCCAGCTTTAGGGATCTTCTATTGGCTTTTAATTTTAGGAAAACATGGTCACCCACTTTAAACTCTCTGTGGTTTATGTTCTTATTAGCATAAATTTTCTTCCTGTCTTGGGTAGCCTTTAAATTCTGCTTAATATTTAGCATTTGTTATTCCATTTCCTTAAGAAACTTTGGCCCAACTACTGCCCTATCAGCTGCATTATCCCATCTTACTGGAGTATTGCACTTTCTTCCATAAATTGCTTCAAATGGGCTCATGTTCAACGATGCTTGATACCCATTGTTTTAGGCGAATTCTACCAAATGTAAGTAGCCTTCCCATTTTGATGGTTTTTCCATCACATACATCCTTAGCATGTGTTCTATTACTCTATTCACCCTCTCATTCTTCCCACTAGACTCAGGATGATAGGTCGTACTGAAGTTTAGATTCATTCTGAATTCTTTGAACAACCCCTTCCATAACTTGGAGGTAAAGTTTGGGTCCCTGTCAGACACAATTGTCTTGGGAATTCTGTGAAATCGTGCCACTTTCTTCATAAAGTTGTCAGAAACATACACTTCCTTGTGATTAGTCTTTGATGGAATAAAATGGGAAGCTTTCGTAAGCTTGTCCACTACCACCATGATTGAATCATGTTGCTTGCCTATTCTGGTAAATCCCATGATGAAATCCATTGTCACCACTTCCCACTTCAACTCAAGAATGGGTAAAGGTTGCAACAACCCTGTTGGGTTCCTGTGCTCAGCTTTAAATTTCTAGCACTCCATACATCTGGCAATGTATTCAACAATCTCTTTCTTCATACCTGGACAAAAGTAATGGCTCTTGACTACTGCCACAATTTTCTAATATCCAGGGTGCCCAGCATAAGGCACATTATGCATTTCATTCAAAATCATAAGTTTCAAGTCCTAGACATTGGGCACATAAATTATGTTCTTGTATAGAAGTGTTATGTCAGTGTCCAATTTATAATTTTCCACTTTCTGTGGCATCTCACCTTGTTGTAGTTTTGCTACCAAATCCTTGTACTGCAAATCTGTATTTGTAGCATCCAAAATTCATCTTTTAATATCAGTTCGGTACATGCTAATGGTTGTAGCATGTAATTTGTGTACTCTCCTGTTGAGTGCATCAACCACTTTATTCTCCTTCCCTTTGATATGATTGATATCAAAATCCTACTCATAGAGAAACTCTAACCATCTACTCTACCTAGCATTCAAGGTTAGTTGATCAAACAAATATTTCAAATTGTTGTGGTATGTTCTTAGTTCAAACCTCCTTCCCATGAGGTAATTCCTCCATTTATTTAGAGCATTTACTATGGCTTCCAACTCCAAATCATGAGTTTCATAGTTCCTTTCGTGCTCTTTCAACTTTACGGATTCATTAAAAATTATGAATCCATTCTGACTGAGGAATCCTCCCAGTCCTTCTTTGCATGCATCTGTGCACACCACAAAATCTTCATTTGGGTCTGCAATCCTCAGGATTGGAGCACTGGTTAACAGTTGCTTCAATTGCTAGAAGCTTCTCTCACATTCTTTTGTCCATTGAAATTTCTTCTCCTTCCTTTCCAAGGAAGTGATAGGGTGAGATTTCCTCAAGAACCCTGCAATAAACCTTTTGTAATAACCATCTAGACCCATAAAGGATCTGAATTTTGTCACATTCTTTGGTGCTGGCCATTCTCTGATGGCCTCAATCTTCTTAGGATCTACATTTATCCAATCCTTCGAAATAATATGCCCCAAGTAACGGATTTTCTCCTGATAAAACGAGCACTTGCTCAACTTGGCATACATTTGGTGCTCTCTTAGCACCTGAAACACCATCCTCAAATGTTGTTCATGCTCTTCCTCTAAATTGGAATACACCAGAATGTCATCCAAGAATACTATGAAAAAATTGTCTAGATAGTCCCTGAATACACCATTCATTAGGCACATAAAAATAGTGGGTGAAATTGACAACCCAAATGGCACCACTGTGAATTCATAGTGACGATACCTTGTTTTAAAGGAGTTCTTGCTGATATTTTCATCCTTTATCCTTACCTGGTAATATCTTGACCTGCGATCTATCTTCTAAAATATCTTTTCATCCTTCAACTGATCAAAGAGATCATCGATCCTTGGCAGAGGATACTTGTTCTTAATAGTCACTTTGTTCAACTATCTGAAATCAATGCACAATCTCAATGTCACATCCTTCTTCTTCATGAACAGGACCGGGGCACCCCAAGGTGACACACTTTCGTGTATGTACCCCTTCTTCAGAATATCTTCAAGCTACAACTACATTTATTTCAACTCTGGCGTACTCATTCGGTAAGGAGATTTTGACACTGGAGTTGATCCAGGAATCAAGTTTATAGAGAAGTCAATATATGTTTTTGGAGGTAGTCTGGGTACCTCCTGAAATACATCTTCAAACTCCTTTAGTACCGCATGATCTCAAATCTTTGAGACCTCATCCTTAGATGCTTCCTCGACATGGGCTACAAATAATTGACAGCCTTTCCTGTAGCACTTCTTCAACTGCATTGTTAAGATTTCTCTGATAGAAAAAACTCTAGGAATTCATTGGACTGTTCTCTGATTTCCTTCCTCATCCAGGAAAGTGAATGCCTTGTTACGACAGTCCAAGATGGGATGGTGCTGGTCCAACCAATTCATATCAATTAGACAGTCATATGAACCTAAAGGCATAGCATTCAATTCAACCTTTGTGCTCAGTCCATTCATGTCCACTTGACATGACTTAACTAACTCAGTGAATTTCCTCTTAGCTCTTGTAGCCAATTGCACTACCCAAGACTTTTCATGTTTTCTTCTCTACAATTGCAAACTTTCCACCACTCTAGGATATATATAACTATGGCTAGCCAATGAATCAATTAAAATAGTAAAGGAATGGTTGTTGATCATACCTTCCACTTCAATCATGTGTGATTGATATTTAACTTCCTTATTGTCTAGGGCTACATAGATCCTTCGCATTATACTACCCATTTCCTCCACCGTTTTAGCCTACTGTACATTGTGGATAGCTCTCACTTTATCATTTCTATGGGGGAAATCTTTGTACCTATCATTTCCTTTACAACCCCAACATTCCATAAGTGTCGATCTTGGCATTTTCCCACCCACTTCAGCCTTCCTGGGCTCTCTAAAAGATGGTTGTCCTTGAGGACTATTTCTAAAAAAGGTTGGCTTATTTCCCTTCTTCCTTCGATCCATCTTGAATTTCTTCTTGTCTTCCCAAGCTTTCTGGAAAGTAGGCTTCTCTCCTTACTACTCATATAATCATTTCTCCCTTATTATAGTTTCTTCCATAGTCTTAGGATCATAATATTGAACATTCTCACCAATGGAAGGTGGAAATACACTTAGATACCTCTAAATCTTGACAGTCTCATCCTTGATGAACGGAACATACTTCAACAATTCCAAAACTCTTTGCTCATATTCATCAATGGTCATGTTGCCTAGCTTGAGTTCAAAGAACTCTTTCATCTTTCTTTCATAATATATTTTAGTTAAACATTTCTTCTTGAAATATCTCTTGAATTATTTCCAAGTGATATCTTTCTCTCTAATGTGCTTCACCTGCACAAGCTAATCCCACCACATGGATGCTTTTCCTTTCAGTTGATACATCAAAATTCTTCCTTCTGCATGAGAGGAATAATTATGCAGTTAGAAATATTTCCTCATGCCAAGAAACCATGTTTCAGCATCTTCCTCCTTCTTGTGTTCTCCATCAAATGTCGGATGCTTAATCTTGTTCATTTCTCCTTTTAGTTCATCCACTCTAGATCTCCTGTGATTTCTGGTAGGATATGGGCTTGAACTACTTTGTTCCCTTCTCTTAAAGCGACCTTGGGAGTGATGATGATGTCTACCAACACTCCTTGATCTTCTTCCTTCAGAAGTCTGGTGACTCCCTATTTTGCTTGAGTCTCTCTCCTTGTCCAACTTATTTTCTATTCTCTGTAGACTCTTCATCAACTTTAAGTTGAATTCTCCATGTTGTTACTTAGCTTTCATGAACTTTCTTCTATCTTCTCGGTGACTTTGGGCATCTTTCTGCAATATTTCAATGATTTTCATCTTATGCCCTTCCTTATCTATCTCTTCTCCATTCCCATTGGAGTTCGACCCTTCAACTCCCAAATGAAAATCCATTCCTTTTTCTTCATTATTTGAACTAGAAGCATTATGTGTCTCCTCCATTTCTTGCACTCAGTGGAAACTCTATTCAATTCTGGCACTGGTTAAACTTCTACAAACAGAATGTGCAGACAACTAGAAATTATCAGGGCATTATTCCTTAACAAATCCCACAACATTCATAAACAAATCTTA
Organism: Picea engelmannii; assembly: GCA_009831015.1. Taxonomy (NCBI): domain Eukaryota; kingdom Viridiplantae; phylum Streptophyta; class Pinopsida; order Pinales; family Pinaceae; genus Picea; species Picea engelmannii. The sequence continues at coordinate 275,093 of ML802781.1, forward strand.
TTCAAGAAAACGTTCAGTTTTGATTCTCTGTGATTCTCGTTCAATCAAGAATCCCCACATATTTCTTCTTTCGGAGCTCTGCTCTGCTAAGTTTTTGGGCACTATCCCCTTTCTCTCAGTTCCCAAACTATGTGACCATGGGTTGTGACCAAGCGCTAGATCAATAAGTGTGTACTCGAGCGTTTCACCTCATAAATTTTCAAAGAACAACACAATGATCTCTTGGATTTCTGAGTTATTGAACTCGCGTAGTAGGGTGGATCAACGATCCATGTCTACCTAGCATCCAATGACTGACACTCATTTTGGAACCTCATACATCTGAGTTCCAGGACTTCGGTACTTTGGAATATTTCACATCCGCACACCCCGAACCATTAATCTATGAACACTCCCACGCCCCCTTAGGTGACGTTATTACATTACATCACTTAATGTCTTCCCAATTGTGGGGGCATGCAACAGTGGTTTGGAGAAACCCGCCTTTCATCCCACAATTCTTCTAACGTTGAAATGTAACCCCTCAGTGAAACCACGGTTTGGATTGCGGGACTGCCTTGGAGAATTAGCTTCCGTGCAACTTGGGTCCCCACAATGTCTCCTAGCCGTTGATCTTGATGTATCTTGATCAACGCCATTGTTCCTCCTCCAACCTTTAACTACGTTACATAACCTCAGGCCCCACTAATCCTGCTCACACAATATTCCACATGGAAGAATACTAGTGACTGATACGTGGCCCATTCAGATGGGTGACACTCATCATGTTCCAAATTATATTTCAATATTCCATGGTTTGGAATCCACTTACACTTGGAACACAACCCATCTATCCACGTCACCTCCAGTTCACATCATCATGACTCACCACTTCGTCTCTTTGGGTTTTGGGAGTTTCAACTCCTCTATGCTCTCTTTTTCCTGGAGTGCTTTCTCCCGGATTTCATGATCTATCAACGCATGTCCTTCGCAATTGGATGGTTGCAATCTACTTTGGGACTTTGGGAGTTTTTCACACTCCACACTTGAAATCCTCCAAAGTGATTTTCCTTTGCTTTCCTGGACACATATCTAACAGTCCAAAATCCTTTTCTACAATCTACGATGTATATCTCCTTTGGAATTTTCTGCCTCAACGCATTCCACTTCTCCCAATTTTCAAACTCCGAAAGGCTTCCAGGATAACCTTCCTGCACCTTCTCCAGATCTGACGGTCATAAAAGACTCTCCTTTTTCCCAAATAGATCCTACGGCTCCAACACCCCAAGTGTTGATCTCCCTCTCCCTGTGGTCAAATACCATGAAGGATGTGGTTTTATTCTACTGCTACTCCTCCTGAGCTTCTTAACATGGCCATGTAACCCCTTGGCACTTAGAAACATTCTAAGGCTCAAAATTGGTTCCATCCAAACACCATTTCCACTTGAAACCTTGATTCCAAAGACCACTTATCCGGCCCATCCAGGCTCAGCATTGAAACCATGGCTCTGATACCATATTGTAACGTCCTCGGCCATCAACACCACTGTCAGAAAACACCACTATGTGGAACATACACTTATAAAGAATTTGCATTAAATCAAATTAACACATTTAACATGGAGTTACTGCTGTCATACAAACTTAAATAGAATTAACAACAAATCAAACTTGCAACAGAATACATGATAAAATTTCAAAACATAGACATGCATCACATATAAATTAAGTACAGAATTAATACTTATATTTTAAATTGGCGTAACACCACCAACTGCGTTCAGACCTTCCATGAACCTCCCAGCCTTAGACCATGTTGCTCATCACTCTCAGTAGTAGGTCACCCTCGAGCTGGGACTAAGCTCCATTGGGCAAGGGAATCCCAGGATAGGCAAGGTCAACAGGAAGACACACAGTTTATGAGGATGGATTCTCTCCCAGGAGCCACTTATGCCCACTTCTCATAGACTCTCATTCCCCACATGCCTTTCCCACCCTAGGAGTATACACCTTCACTGTCACCCAGACAGTCCTTCGGTTGTTAAACCTCTCTTTCCTTGGGCTTCAACAATAGGCCAGATCGAAATTCTCTGAGCTCTATGGCACCTATAGGACCCCTTATAGGAGTTATCACTTCCTCAGTGCACTCTCTCACCTGGAGAGAGTCGCTCATATGCCTGCCAACCTGCTTCTTCAACCATAACCACCTCTTTCACCTAGAGAGACTATTGCACATAGGCCTGACAACCTGCTTCTTTAGATCCATTCCAACACAAGGAGGACAATAGTAAGGCTCAACAAGGAACCGATGATGGTAGCCAATCAAACTCATCTAAGGTACTGTGTGGCCACAACAGCCCACAGTTAAAACACACATGGCATAGGCAATTATGGTATGCTCAAGTTTCACATAAGACAACAAACCATACAGTTAAGCACAAATTTGGATTTGTAGTGTGGATAAACCTGGTTCACAGGACACATAGGTTGGCCTTTCCCTCCCAACTGGTTTCTCAAATGTGCATGGTTATGCAGAGGTAAAACAGGTACAGACAGAGGATGTGTCGGCTTCTCAGGAAAACATCATAGGATGACCTCATGGTTTCATGTTTCATATGTGTATGTGAATATTGCAAAGGTCGAATATAGAGGCCATAGGATTCATAAGAATAGACCAGTCGACTTCTGGTTCTGGTTATCAGAAATGCATGACAAGAAAATTAAGTAGAGGTCTATCACAGAGGTAACATGGTTCAGATAGCGGACAAAAGAATGGAGGCCAAATCCCCATCACGGCTCAATTCTTGGGTTAAATTGCATGTGCCTCGGCTGACACATGTCACCCATGAAGCTACATGCACTCCATCAAGTATTTGTTCCCTTTTGCACATGTTGGAGCTGCATGTGTTTCCTCTTCCAGGACTTGGGATAAAATCATACCTTTCACACCACTTTGGAATAATAATAAATTATTATTCCCAAGGACTTAAGCCCTCAATCTTATCCCCTCTTCCAACCTTTCAACCCCCTTTCCCTTACCCATTTTGTGGAAGCTTAGTCCCCCATCACTCTTTCTTTGTGGTCGGTCAGCATGCAACGATGTTTATATATTATATTAATGATATTCATAATTACATATACAAAATCAGGCTCTTGGCCTTTAACTCCTAGGCTCTCCGGCCTAATAAAAACATAAGCCCACCAACTTATATACACTTCGCTCACCATCCTATAAAACATGTTTACAATACATAGACATAATTGGGGCACATCCCTCGGGTATTACACGATATTTTCCTGACATATAGTGATCTGACGGTTCATATTCTCTTCAATATTAACAACCATTGATCTGTGGCTTAACACCCGATTTGTTAAGAACCAAATATCAATATAGCATAGAAAAACCTCAGAATAAGTACTCAATGCCTTGAGAAAGAGAGAATTTTAGATAATAATCCTCTTCAAGGGGGAAACGTCCTTATACACCACATAAATTTCCAAATACAAGATGATTCCAAATGAAAATGTCTCCTTGGTATATATAAGAGACTAGGAGGTAAAATTACAACTAATGGACCCAAGTTGACATAAATAAAATAACATTACTAATGTAATATGCCCAAATTAAGGGGTAATGTGCCACTATTTAGGTATTAACATGCCCCTCCCATTGAGACAAGTTTTTTCTGCAATGCTTGAGTAACTCTGGATTCTTTTGTATAAAAGACTCATCTTCCCAAGTGGAATCGTTAGCCGGTAGTTTCCTCCATTTAATGAGATACTCTGAAATGGATCTATTCCTCAACTGGAAAATTCTTGTGTCAGTGATGAATTCAAGATCCAATATGAGTTTTCCTTCCTCGTCAAGTTCTGGCAATATAGTTTGAACTGGTATCTTGTCACCTATAACCTTCTTTAAGCATGAAACATGGAAAACTCGGTGTACTCATGAAGATGTAGGAAAATCCAATTTGTATTCCATAGTACCATTCTTTTACAACACCTTATAAGGGCAATATTACTTTGGTGATAATTTATTATCCTTCTTGGCTTTCTTGAGGGACATCTATTTGTATGGTTGTACTCTTAAAAACACCCAATCCCCTACTTCAAAACTTCTCTCACTACGATGTTGATATGCTTGTTGTTTCATGTGATTTTGTTCCATGGTCATGTTGTCCTTTAAGATTTGGATAACTTGTTTTTGATGCTCGATGTGATCTTCCATTGCTTGAACCTTAGATTTTTCTTTTAGATAATAAGTGCTGGAAGGAGAGTGGTATCCATAGAGTTCCATAAATGGTTTCATTTTTGTTCTAGTATGAAAGGAAGTGTTGTACCACCATTCTACCAAGGGTAACCATTTGAACCATTGTGTTTGTTTATCAGAGACAAAGCAACAAAGGTATCCTTCCAGACATTTGTTCACTATCTTGGTTTGTCCATAAAATTGAGGATGATAGGTTGAGCTATGAGCCAATTCAGTACCCAAACAAGAAAATAATTATGTCCAAAAATGTCCAGTAAATATGGGATCTCTGTCACTTACAATAATCTTTGGGATTCCATGTATATTTTGAATTGTCTCCATGAATGAGGTGGCAACTATACTAGCTTTGAAGGTATGAGAGAGGGCACAAAAGTGTGTGTACTTGGTCAGTCTATCAACAATCACCATGATGACACTCTTTCCTTCATACTTCAGTAACCCTGTGATGAAATCCATGGAAACCTCCACCCAACGCTAACTTGGGATGGTTAATGATTATAAAAGACTTGGGGTCTTAATTGTTTCCACCTTATTTTGTTGGCAAACCAAACATTTTTCCACAAACCTTTGAACATCAGTTTTAAGGCCATCCCAAAAAAATTCCTTCTTGACCCTATGGTAGGTTTTCAAAAATCCCGAGTGGCCTCCTACCGGAGAGGTGTGAAATTATAATAGTACCTTTTGTTTTAGTTGGGATTTCTTACATAAATATAAGTGATCTTTGTACCATAATGAATCAGTTTTCCATGTAAATATATATGATGCACTGGAATCATGTTGCAACCTTTGAATGAGAATCCACACGTTTTTGTCATTATTCCATTCATCCATTTCTTCTATTATTGAGATTCAACAAGAAATGATGTAGGAGCATCTCTCCAAAGCCAGCTACATGCCAGCCATACAGCACATCAAGCGCGCATTCAATGGAGAGGAGAAGCGCAACCCTCTCACTTTCAAAATTTCAAATTTTGAAATTGTATTTAATGTTGTAAGACCAAAGAGCCAAAATCCATGTGTATGCACAGGCTCAGATAAAGAGTTGACTTAAATGATTGTAAGGCTGAGATCTAGATCCGATTCGGACTAGACAACCATTCAATATAATTGAATGTAAAATTAATGAGAGTAGGTAGCTTGGAGGGAAGAGCTCGAGGAGCCCCTCTTTGTAAAAATATTGTATTTGTATCTAGTAGTAAGTTTTTAGAATGGGGAGAAGAGAGTTGAGACTATGTTGCAGCCCGAGCTCGAACACATTGTAATCAGGCATTCTTGATTAATACAATCATAGCAGTTTTTCCTCCATGTTATTGTTCATTTGTTTGTTGATGAATGTCTTTATGTGTTTATGATATTCTGTAGATGTATGTTAGATGTGCATTTGAAGGGATAGATAGCTTTCAATATCTGTTCAGAGTTCTTTGATTCCAAGTCTGGTTTTTTGCGGCTTCATGCAAGAGGTTGCATGTCATAACACTGTGGGTTCTGTAAGTTAGTGCAACGAGTGCACTTCTGAATTTTCCAGAATTTTAGACAAAGATGTGCCAGGAGGGTGCACCAGCTGAAGTCACTGACTCAAGGAAAATACTCATGGTTGTTGAATACCTTGGAGGTAAGACTGTGCAGAAGAGAGCACAGGACAGACCAAAATCATCGAGGGATTTTGTAGAAGCTATGCCAGGAGGGCATTGAGCAAGTGCATAGAAAGCACAAAGAAGACAGAATTTCTGAGAATTTTGTAAGGCTCTGCCAATAGGGAATTGATCAAATCACAGGGTGAATTAGGATAAGAACTCTATTTCAAGTTCGGCAAGAAGCCAGAATCACTAAGGATTCTCGAAAACTTTGTCAGGAGGGCATTGAGTTGGTGAAGGTGTGCACAGAAAGAACTCTTGTTTGAGTTCAGAAAGGAGAAAAAGTGTTAGGAGGAAGACCTTCACAAGGTTACTAAACACCCTACAGGCTCAGCGAGTGCTTCAGAAGGAAGTTTCCAGAGGGCATTTCCATCCCTTCAAGGAGAGAAAGGGGAAGAGACCATTGAGGTATGAGCAATTGAAGCTCAAGGAGGACAAAGACCTGTGCAAGGAGTGCATCAGTCCAACACTCAAGTGAAGTGTTGATAGACAGTCGTCTGAAGGCTCGTCAAGCATAGGGAGTGCACTCGTAGTGAACTTGTCTCAAGTTCAGAAGCTCAGGAGGAACAATGCCTTTGCGCATAGAGCAGTAACCAAGGGGAGTAGAATATTGAGAAACCTTTGAGGTTTCAGAGTCCACAAAGCTCAGGAAGGACAGCATCCTTAGAACATAGGTGGGATCTAAGGATACAGAATTCACAGCAGAAGCGAAGGCTGAGACTTTTGAAGCATTTGAATTCTTCCAAATCCAGGAAGAAGAGCAAGATCAGGAGGGAGCACAGCTACCATTAGATCAGCTAGAGAAGCAAGATCTGAACCATTGAAGTCTACATCCAGATGCATGCAGGAAAGCACACAAGGAAGAGAAATAGATCTGGGTCATCAGATCGAGCACCAGGGATCGACAGCCATTAGATCCGGAGGAAGGCACATAGATTTCAGCCTCCGGGAGGTCGCACAAGAAAGGATCCATATGGATGGTGAGAAGCCTTCGTGAAGGAAGTGCCAACGCTGCGAGAATCGTTGAATTTGGTAGAGCTGCAAGGTGATTAGAGGTCGGTGAAACCCATCACCTTAGGATCCAGGATCAATGTGATTCATTGATCATGTTCTGTGTAAGTCGTTGGATCATATCGCGAACTCGGGGTTCATAATTTTGGAGGCTAGACCAAATTTCTTGGTTTGCATGAAGTTTCGAGTTGCAAGGAATAGAGAAGGAAATCCAAACCGTTGGATCCAAAAACACTAGAGAACCGTTGGATCAAAATATTTGTGTGGTATCGCGCACTCAGGGGTTCGAGGTTTGAGAGAGTTTCTTTTCAACTACAGAAGTCATGAAGTGCCGAGCACCGAGAGCTCATGTGAACACGTGGCACATCTGGTTGGTGGGGACCACGTGGTTGATAGGTGGTGTAGTAACAGCGCCCAGAGAAATATGGAATCGAGTGACAGGTGATGGACACACGTCGCCTGGGAAGGATTCAACTATTGTTGACTTATCGCATCCCAGGGATTCGCGAAGGAGGAGCACAAGGGCTCAATGCTCCAACTTGCGAAGTTGCGAGTCGCAAGGGGTGCTAGAATTAGGCCCTAGCCAGTGGTCATTGGTAGAGGCACTAGTAAGGAGAAACCATACCCGTATCAGCACCTCAGGTATATGAGGTTTGGAAAAGAGGATTCGAGGATCTTCGACTCACGAACTCGCGAGTTACGAGTTGTGAAAAGTGCTTGCGCTAAGGCCGGGTTATGGTCGTGTGGAGTCAAAGACTCACACCTGGTGCACGTGGTGCAGGTGGAGTTTTTTTGAAGGACCTGTTGATCGGATTTGTTGAAGGTTTCAGCAGGGAACCGAAGGAGTCGCTTCGACTCGTGGAGAAATTTGAACGATCCTGTGTGGATCTCGGCCCGAGGGTTAGGGGTCTGCGTCAAGAGTGGTATCAGAGCTTGATTATGTCTGTATACTACAGGAAGAATGAGACAAAATAGAAGGATATAGAGTTTTGAAGCTCTGTAGATATTGTTGTAGAAGCACAACAGTCAAAAGACAGTTAGGTGGACTGTAAGGAAAGCTGGAAGCACTCACGGTTGTAAAGTGACAGAAATAAGTTTTCCAGGAGGGTAGACAGGAATAGGAAGATGGCTACTGAAGGCCATGGATGTGGTGGAAAGAAGAACCACCAGAAGAAAATGAGTAAATCAGCGATGGACAAAGAGCTCACTGAGATAAGAGCAAGGATGGAAGAGCTTGCACTACGGATGCAGCAGGACGCAAAGCTGCGATGGGTATATGAATGGCCTCTGAGGAGTAAAGCAAAGTGGCCAGTCAAGGATTTATTGGCCCAAAGGCAGCGGAGGCTATTGAAAGAATGGTTGAGGTATGTGGAAAACCTCAGGGTTGAAGAAGAAATGGTTCATGTGTGTGAACCAGAAGTTGGGAGAAATCTCAGTGATGATGAGGAGAAGAGATCACTGAAAGATATCAGAGACTACCAGGCAGGGAGTGAGGAATTTTCAATTTTCCAGGTGGGTAATAAGAATAGGGCACAGGATGATCTCAAATACTGCTAGGAAGGCAGAACAAAAAATTCAGGTTTCTAGGAGGGCAATGAGATGAGATCGTTGGAAGATCTCAGAGACTTCCAGGAGGGCAGAGAGGAAATCCCAAATTTCCAGGTGGGTAGGGGAAAATAAGTGAGACTATTTGAAAGTCTTGGGAACTCAGAAGTGAGTTCATGTTAGCAGGGAGTGTTGATGGAGATGGGATCGATTGATCTCATAGACTGCCAGGTGGGCAAGGGAGAGTAGATGGGATTGTATAATAGTCTCATGAACTCATAGGTGAGTTCATATCAGTGAGAGGAGATGACAGAGAAGGAGGATCAGAAGAGCATTTTGATCATTGGAGGAATTGAGATATCCCTGCCACTTAGCCCAGTTGAGGTGAGAGTTTGTGTTGCAGATGTAGCCACAACAGAAAGACAGCCAATGATGACTATCATGATGAAGGAGTAGATATCAGAGGCTGCCCAAGTAGAGGAAAAGGAGCATTCATAAGAATGGCTCAAAAATTTTATCCAGGAAGTTGAAGGGGAGACAGCTGTAGCACTGAGGCTAACAGCAAGGGAAGAAGAGGAGCACATAGTTGACATGCTCACTCCTTGGGAGAAGGAGATAGAAATGTTGGAGGATTGGTTGAACCATCCTGAGCCAGTAGATGATTTCCATGAGGAGACAGTCGTGCAGATGATAGAAGAGGAGCATTCTGAGGAATCGCTCAAAATTTTCAGCCAGGGAGCTGAACAGATGATGACTATAATGTCAAGGCATGCAGCAGAAGATGAAGGAGAATTCCAGTCTAAGGAGAAGCTGGAGGAAGCTGGAGATATGCCAGTAGGAGAGCTGACAGTCAAGTTGTCAGAGGAGGAAGCTGAGAAATAGCTCGGTCACAAAACTGCAGAAGAGGAGTCTGCAACATGGTGACAAGTTGAGGCCAAAGAGGAATAAAATAGCATGGGAGATCTAGTTGATCTACCCACTGATAAGGATGAAGAAGTGCATCTGATAAGACTGCATAAGGAGATCCAGCCACCAGAGCAACTAAACATGATAATTAAGGAGATCAGAAGGCTGATGATCTGATCAGCAGAAGTGGTCAGCAAAAGGAAGCTGAGCAGAGGAGAACCTACCATAGCAGTAAGGAAGCAGCAGTAGCAAAGCGATGGAGCATATGGATAGCTCCAAAGAAATGTTTGGGATCCAAGAGGATTTCGACAGCCATGCTGGGAAGCTCATGAGTAGGAGATCATAAATTTTTTCACAGTAGAGGAGTATGATGCAGGAGCATCGCTCCAAAGCCATCTATGCGCCAGCCAACCAGTACATCAAGCATGCATTCAATGGAGAGGAGAGGCGCAACCCTCTCACTTTCAAAATTTCAAATTTTGAAATTGTATTTAATGTTGTAAGGCCAAAGAGACAAAATCCATGTGTATGAGCAGGCTTAGATAAAGAGTTGCCTTAAATTATTGTAAGGTTAAGATCTAGATCCGATTCAGACTAGATATCCATTCAATATAATTGAATGTAAAATTAATGAGAGTAGGTAGCTTGGAGGGAAGAGCTCGAGGATCCCCTCTTTGTAAAAAGATATTCTTTGTATCTAGTAGTAAGTTTTTAGAATGGGGAGAAGACAGCTGAGACTATGTTGCAACCTGAACTTGAACACATTGTAATCATGCATTCTTGATTGATACAATCATAGCAGTTTTTCCTACATGTTGTTGTTCATGTGTTTGTTGATGAATGTCTTTATGTGTTTATGATATTCTGTAGATGTATGTTAGATGTTCATTTGTAGGGATAGATATCTTTCACTATCTGTTTAGAGTTCTTTGATTCTAGGTCTGGTTCTTTGTGGCCTCATGCAAGAGGTTGCATGTCAGAACATTGTGGGTTTTGTAAACCAATGCACTTCTGAATTCTACAGAATTTTAGACAAAGATATGTCAGGAGGGCACACCAGCTGAAGTCACTGACTCAAGGATAATCCTCAAGGTTGTTTAATACCTTAGAGGTAAGACTGTGCAGAAGAGAGCACAGCACAAACCAGAATCATTGAGGGATTTTGTATAAGCTCTGCCAGGAGGGCATTGAGCAGGTGCATAGAAAGCACAAAGAAGACAGAATTTATGAGAATTATGTTAAGGCTCTACCAAGAGGGAATTGAGAAAATGAACAGGATGCATTAGGAGAAGAACTCTATTTCGAGTTTGGCAAGAAGACAAAATCATTGAGGATTCTGGAAAACTCTGCCAGGAGGGTGTTGAGTTGTTGCAGGTGTGCACAGAAAGAACTCTTTTTTGAGTTCAGAAAGGAGAAGAAGTGTTAGGAGGAATACCTTCACAGAGTTACTGAACACCCTGCAGGCTCAGCAAGGAGTGCTTGAGAAGAAAGTTGCCAGAGGGAATTTTCATCCCTTCAAGGAGAGAAAGTGGTAGAGACCATTGAGGTCTGAGCAATTGAAGCTCAAGGAGGAAAAAGACCTGTGCAAGGAGTGCATCAGGCCAACACTTGAGTGAAGCATTGATAGACAGTCGTCTAAAGGCTCATCAAGCACAGGGAGTGTGCTCAGAGTGAACTCATCTCAAGTTCAGAAGCTCAGGAGGAACAGTGCATTTGCGCATAGAGAAGTAGCCAAGGGGAGTAGAATATTTAGAAACCTTTGAGGTTTCAGAGTTGACAAAGCTCAGGAAGGACAGCGTCCTTAGAACACAGGTGAGAGCCGAGGATACAGGCTTCACAGTAAAAGTGAAGGCTGATACTTTTGAAGTGTTTGAAGTCTTCCAAGTATAGGAAGAAGTGAAATCTCAGGAGGGAGCATATATGCCATTAGATTTTTTGGAGAAGCGAGATCTAGACCGTTGAATTCTACGTCTAGATGCACGCAGGAAAGTGCACAAGGAAGAGAAATAGATCTTGGTCGTCAGATCAAGCACCAGGGATCGAAAACCATCATATCTAGAGGAAGGCACATGGATTTTAACCTCCAGGAGGTCACGCAGGAAAGGAGCCCTATGGATGGTGAGAGGCCTTCATGAAGGAAGTGTCGATGCTATGAGAATCGTTGGATTTGGCAAAGTTGCAAGGTGATTAGAGGTTGGTGAAACCCATCACCTTAGGATCCAGGATCAACATGAGCCATTGATCATGTTTTGTGTAATCCGTTGGATCATATTGTGAACTCGGGGTTCGTAAGTTTGGAGGCCAGACCAAATTTCTTGGTATGTGTGAAGTTTTGAGTTGCGAGGAATAGAGAAGGAAATCTAGACCATTGGATCCAAAAACTTGAGAGAACTGTTTTATCAGAATCTTTGCATGGTATCACGCACTCGGGGGTTCGGGGTTTGAGAGAGATTATTTTAAACTACATAAGTCGCGAAGTGTTGAGCGTCGAGAGCTCGTGTGAACATGTGGCACATCCAGTTGGTGGGGACCGCGTGGTTGATAAGTGGCATAGTAACAGCACCCAGAAAAAGACGAAAGTGGCTGACAGGTGGTGGACACACATCGCCTGGGAAGGAGTCAACTATTGTTGACTTATCACATCTCAGGGATTCATGAAGGAGGAGAACAAGGGCTCAACGCTCCAACTTGCGAAGTTGTGAGTCGCGAGGGGTTGCTAGAATTAGGCCCTAGACAATGGTCATTGGTAGAGGTGCTAACAAGGGGAAACCATACCCATATCGGCACCTCGGGTATAGGAGGTTTGGAAAAGAGGAGTTGAGGATATTCAACTCACGAACTCATGATTTGTGATGTAGGAGCATCGTAAAAAGCCAAAGCACGCAACTAAGCCAAAGAAATAGTTGGACGCGCGGAGGAAGAAAAGAGCATGTTTTCATAAGAACCGTTTTGAATTTTGAACTTAAAGACATTAATGTAATAGTTAAGAAGATGGCGTACTTTGCATTTATATCTTGGAGATTGTAAACAGATCTTGAGCAATTGCTCTCATCTGTAGAACATTAAGGAATTTAAGTCTGTTAATGTGAGAGTAGGTAGATATGAATGTTAGATTAGACAGTTTAGAAGATAGGAGGGAAAACGGATATAGACACCCTCACTCTTGTATCATTGTATCATTAGCATAGAAGAGAAGAAGAGAGTTGTAGTAGAGATTTGAAAGGAAAAACCCCATGTACAGGAGCTTTGGATGAATATATGAAGTTTTGAATCAGATTTCATGGTGTTATGATGTTTTCTGTTTATACATGGTGAATAGTATGCTCATGGTTGTTTATTCTCTCTGTTATGCATTTTTTTTAATACTGTGTGTATGTATGATTTCATATTGAATGTTTGAAGTCTGAGAGAGAGAGAGAGAATAAGTTTCAATTGTTTCTCTTCCTGAGTGAGAGAAGTTCCTGCAAGGAGTGCAGTGAAACATCCGCAAGGTGTGCGTTGACAAAGGGTCTGAGTTTTATCTCAGAAAGATTAGGAGGGATATCGTTGTTCTCATTCCAGTAGAAGTGCAAGAGGAGCACAGAGGTCGTGCAAGGAGTGTGCAGTCTATTGGAAGTCTTAGGACTTATCGAATAAAGGAAGGATTGAAGGACTATTGTTGTCGAGACAGCACCGAGTCGAAGGGATAAAATACCCAGAAGTACTTGATAGATTGTCGCAAGGAGTACGTGCAGGATTCCTTCTGAGACTCAAGATGCAAGCGAAAGCTCAGGAGGGTCAACACCTTTGAAAGTACTCAAAGGGAGACAAGGATTGGAAATGTCTCGTAGAAGTTAAGTTCCAGTGGAAGAACACAGATTCATTTCACAGAAGCTGTCAAGGAGGAAACAAGCGGTCAAAATTCTTTGTGGAGAACTTTCGAAGTCGCGAGGACCGTAGGATCCAGAAAATATGCAAGGTGTATAGGGGTGGACGAACCCATCACTTTGATATCGAGAATCAACGTGGACCATTGATCATGATCTATTTTGAGCCGTCAGATCATTTCAGGATTTCGAAGTGTTAGGGGGATGGTGATCAGAGGCTTGTTCAAGTCTCGAAAGTTGGGAAGAGGGACAGGTGGCGAGAGTCCACTTTAGAGATAGAAATCATTTGAGTGGATAGGTGGCATGTCTTCGTTAATAGGCAGAGTCAAACCTTGTTGACTATTTCAGGGTTTGGAGGTCGAAGAGCTGGGACCATTTCATCCGAATTCACGAAGTCGTGAAGTCCGAAACCCTGATGAAGCGAAAAGTCCAATGGGAAGCCAACCTTTGCTGAACACATCAGAATTCAACATTTCAGGTTTCAGAGGTTGTAGAGATAGGAACTCTCAACAATAGGGATTGTGAAATCATGAAACCCAAAGTCATGGTTCGACGAAGGGCATGATCTTACTTAGATCAGGAGACTTGAGTGGTGCTTTGTGGTTGATCACACGAGGCATACTCATAAGGACCTGTGGATACACCACCAAGTGTGTGAGGGATTCCCTGTGGGGAAAATCAAAGAATCAATTAGACTCAGGAGGGAAGATTTAGAATAATCCTGAGCAGACTTCGGCCTAAGGGTTCGGGGGTCTGCACCAATTGTGGTATCAGAGCTTGACTCTGTTTGTACATTGCAGGCGGCGGAAGTAGAAGGAATAAGAGAACTTTGATACACACCACAAGTGGTATCAGAGCCATAGAACAAGTCTTTTCTTTCTGTAGTAGAGAAAAGAGAACCATTTTCAGCCATGTTGTCGAGAAGAAGAGACATACCTATGCATGATCCAACAGTGGAGAGGGAAATGCACGAACTACGTGTCAGGATTGATGCCATGGAGACATCACAGAGGTGCACAGTCGATGCTATGGATATTAGCGATGAAAAAGTGAAAATGAAGTTGGGAACAAAGGAGAAGAATCCACAGTTGAAGATTCTATAGATGAACGCCTATTCAGAGTTGTTGCAAGGATAGGCGCTAGAGAAAAAATGGACATTCTAGTATATGAAGGAAACCTGGATGTTGAAGAGATTCTAGACTGGATTATACCTCTAGATAAATACTTTGACTATGAGGATGTCGAGGAAGACAAGAAGGTCAAACATGCTATTACCAGACTTAAAGGGCATTCAACACTATGGTTTGATGAACTGCAGGCTGATAGACACTGCAAAGGAAAGAAGAAAATCAAAATTTGGGATAGAATGGTTGCGAAGATGAAAGACAGATTCATACCCAAGGATTATCAAATCACTATGTTTCGTAGGATGCAAAATTTGAGACAGAAGTTGATGTCAGTGAAGGAATACACTGAAGAGTTCTACAAGATAAACATCAGAGCAGGTCATCAGGAAAGCGATGATGAAAAAGTTGTCAGGTACATGAATGGTATGAGATATGACATCCAATATGAGATGAGCATGATGATCATTCGAACTGTAGAAGATTCTTATCATATGGCTCTGAAAGATGAAGAGAAGCTTAGCCGAAATCAAGGTTAAAGAGGCCAAGGCAGAAGTCAAGCCAGAGGAAAAACAATTGCCCAAGACAGAACTCATAAATATAAAGAAGAAGGGAAGAAACCTCAAACTCAAACTAAGAGAGGAGGAAGCTCACAGAGAGGGCAGTATGCTGATAGAAATACTTTTCCTCGAGCTAGAAGAAGAGGAAGAGGCCGAGGAGGTGAAGTGAAATGTTTTGTCTATGGGGAAAATGGTCATAAATCTTATGAGTGTCCAGACAGAAATAAAGAAGGTGGTGAGACTCACATTGCCAAATCACAAGGATGGAATGTTGAGGCAGAAGATGCTAAGGGTGGAAGATCCTTAATGATGAGGAAAGTTCTCTTAACGCCAGAAAAGGAGGCAGAGAACACTGCCCAAAGGAACATTCTAATTCGGACTGCTTGCAAAAAAAAAGACAGAGTATGCAAAGTCATTGTGGAAAGTGGTAGCACAGACAATCTCATTTCTATAGAGATGGTAGAAAAGCTAGAGTTGAAGACTATCGTACATCCAAGCCCATACAGATTTTTGTGGCTACAAAAATGACATCAGGTAAATGTCACTAAACAGTGTTTATTTGAATTTAAAATAGGAGGATATAAGGATGAAATATTATGTGATGTCATTCCCATGGATGTTTTTCATCTATTGTTGGGTAGAACGTGGCAATATGACAGGAATGTGATTCATGATGGGAGAAAGAACACGTACACCTTGGAGAAAATTGGGATAATGCACATGTTGCTGCCGATTAAGGATAACGAAGTGAAACCAGAGGTGAGAAACACTGTACTTCTCATGAGTGGGAAGGAAATTCTTAATGAGGTTAAGAAGAAGGAAGACACACAATTTATTTTGGTTAGGAAGCCTAGAATTGTTTTAACCAGTACAAGAGTGGATGATTTACCAGAGGAAATCCAGAAGTTGTTGAAAGAGTTCATTGATATAGTAGTGGACGAACTACCTTGTTCGTTACCACCGATCAGGAGTATAAGCCATCATATTGATCTTATACCTGGAGCCAGTTTACCAAAAAAAGTAGCATACAGATTGACGCTACAGGAGAATGAAGAAGTCAAGAGACAAGTCTAGGACTTAATGGACAAAGAATTGATTAGAGAGATCTTGAGTCCATGCGTTGTTCGAACAGTGCTCAGCCCAAAGAAAGATGGAGGCTGGAGAATGTGTACAGACTCAAGGGTGATCAATAAGATTACCATCAGATATAGATTTCCATTACCAAGGATGGACGACTTGATGGATTGCTTGGGTGGAGCAAGTTTTTTTTCAAAGATTGATTTGAAAAGCAGGTATCATCAGATTCGCATGAGAGAAGGTGATGAATGGAAGATAGCATTCAAGAAAAATGAGGGATTGTATGAATGGATTGTTATGCCATTTGTCTTAACAAATGCACCCAGTACTTTCATGAGATTGATGAACGAAGTCCTGAAGGATTTCAGTGGGAAATTAGTCATTGTATATCTAGACGATATATTAATTTTCAGCAAGATTGAAGCAAAGCACTTGAAGAACTTAGCTACAGTGATGAAGAGATTACAACAAAAGAACTTGCTGATTAATATGAAGAAATCATCATTTATGAGGACAGAACTCATTTATTTGGGTTTTGTTATCTCTGCAAATGAGTTGAAGATGGATCCTGAAAAGGTGAATGCAATTAAGAATTGGCCATCACCGAAAAGTGTGTTTGAAGATCGAAGCTTCCATGGTTTAGCTAGTTTCTACAGGAAATTCATCCAAAATTTCAGTGGGATTAGCGCACCAATGATGGATACGGTGAAGAAAATACATAAATCTTTTCACTGGACAAAGGAAGCAGAGAAGAGTTTCAACCTACTAAAGAAGAATATCACTGAGCAACCAATTTTGGTTTTTCCATATTTCAGCAAGACATTCCAGGTCAAGTGTGACGCAAGTAGATTTGCAATAGGAGCGGTCTTGAGTCAAGATGATAGACCAATCACATACTTCAATGAAAAATGGAATGAATCGAAGGTTAAGTACTCCACATATGACAAGGAATTCTATGCGGTCATACAAGCACTGAAGAAATGGAGGAACTATTTGGTTCCCAAGGAGTTTGTTTTGTACACTGATAATCATGCTTTACAATTTGTGACTCAACGGGAGAAGTTGAACCAAAAACATGCTAAATGGGTTGAATTCATGCAGAATTTTACTTTTGTGATTAAGCATATTTCTGGAACTACTAACAAAGTTGTTGATTCTTTGAGCAGGAAATGTTTGCTTATGCAGGAATTCAGAGTCAAAACTTTGGGTTTTGATAACCTCAAGGAAATATACAGGGATGATCTAGATTTTAAGGAAGCATATGAGGTGTCTAAGAATCCAGTTCTCAGGGACAGAAGCCAGTGGACCGAATACATGATCCAGGATGGATTATTGTTCAGGGGCAATCATCTATGTATTCTAAAATGCTCCATGAGGGAAAATATGTTGAAAGAAAAACACAATGGAGGATTGGTCGGACACTTAGATCATGATAAGACGTTCTCAAAGTTGAATGGCTCATATTTTTGGCCAGGAATGAGGATAGATGATCCAGATTATTTTCGGCACGAAATGAGAGCGGAGATATAATAAAGAAATGCATAGAGATATCACGTATATCCAGTAATATAACAGAAATATATCAGAGATGCAACCATAAACACAGAGATACAGTAATACACGATTTCTATTAATGA